>QANY01008725.1:481691-534828 GCA_003255025.1 Datisca glomerata | reverse complement strand
GGGGGGGGGGGGGGGGAGGGGGGCGTTTGATTTAGTCTTGAGCATTTTAGGAAGGGATTTCTTGAGTTTTTCTCTCAGCTCTCAATAAAGCACCAAATATAAAGGAAAAAATTAACCGTCTTTAATAATCGATCTTGAATTTCTTACGTCAAAAAATGAAAATATAGAGAATAATTTAGAGAGTGAATGAGAGAATAAAGACACCATATTTTACGTAAAACCTCCTTAAAGGGAAGAAAAACCACGAGGAGACTTTGATAATATTTCATTATAGAGAAAGATTTACAAGGCTAAAGTAAGCTACATAGTCATGTTGTTTATTATGGGTGTTGAGAGTTGTTGTGTTCTCTGTTGAAGTTACATCTTACCTTTATTTATAGGTCTTCAATCAGTTATATAGAATATGATATAACTTGTTTAATTCTATCTGAAAATAAGATCAACATAATATTCCCTTAGATCTAGCTTACAACATTAACAACTTAATAAATCTTGACCGTTGGATCAATCCAATGGTCTTGATTAGTTTTTATTTAGATTGTCATGCGGCAATACATGTACTTTCATCTAATTGATTTATTCTTCATAATCACCTAGTTGATCTTACGATTCTCGCTCTGTCTTCTTTTTTATGAGTCTTCGGTCTAGATTTTACCACATGTCGGTGAAATTTTGCATGTACACTATTTATATGCTTCAAATGACCCAAAAATCATAGACATTCTAAAATTAGCCTAAACCATATATTATCATATATGGATTTTATTTTTCAATTTAGATTCTCAAATATCATCGAAATAAAAGAAAATAAATAATCTTATTTAATATTCTAAAAATTATAAAATAACAAATATTCATATAAATGATTCTTATTTTCTATCCTGCATCATAGATGGAAGCAAATAGTTTATGTGGTACTACATTTAAAAGGACTACAAATTTATGTTGTTATTAACTTTGGAACACTGAAAGGATGCAACTATTCAAAATAGTTACAAATTATCTTATTTTTATGCTTAACTATTATGAACAATACGAAGTAGTGTAAATAGTTCTACTACAAGAAAAATGACATTCTACAAGAGGCGGATATCTCCATGAAAAGTAATTCACCGGGATCATGCAGCGCCTGTGACAGCCCCTCAAATTAAAAGCCGTATTTTTCACGAGGCGTAACGTCTCCTGTAAAGACCTCTGTAGTATCTTGCCTTTTACATGATTTTTCAGCTCCTGTAGAATGTTGTTTAATGAGATTTTTTTACTCCTGTTACTTTGATTCAACATGTGTTTATAATTCTCGTGAATTAATATTCACATGTATTTTTGTATCCTATTAAATCAAATAACATAAGGTTTTTTTTAATCTCATTGATATAGTTTTTGGTTATAAATTATGTCTCTTATAAAAATATTTTCCTGGCATTTTATAAATACTATTTTTTACAGTCAATTTATATGTACCTGTTTACGACCTAATTAATCATTCAAAATTAATACATTACTAGACTGAAAGACATTCAAACATCATTTCATTTTTACAAAATATTATTCATAAGTACCATCCATAATTATCATCTAAAAGTATTAGTAATTAATCTACTAATACAACATACTTTTCAAAAATAAAAAACATCTGAAAGTTTTAACAGATGCTACAAAATAATTTCAAAGTTTCACTTCTACTCTTCAAAATTTGATGCCATGCTGAAAACCTTCAAGAGATTGTAGGTCTTGCATTTTAAAGAATAAGATAGTAAGTTTAAGATAATTTCAAATCATCATTTTATGCTTTGAGAAAATAACACTAGTTATTCATTATGATAACAAATCAAATAACTTGAATCAAACATATAACCTTGAACAATTCAATCTCGGACAACACCCTCCATTATGTTGCATAATTATAGCAGTATATCTTTCCATCAACAATTTTACATACTGCCCATCAACAATTTTGCATACTGCCCATCAATAATTTTGCATACTTCCCATCAACAATTTTGCATACTACCCATCAACAATTTTGCATACTGCTCATCAACAATTTTGCCTACTGTTACATACATCTTGAGGAAAATACCGCAAAGCTAAAAGAAGCACATCATTTACCAATGTGTCTATGTTATTCTTAAAACAATATAAACATACCATCTAGCACATAAAATTCAGCTCAAACACCAAAGTCTTAACCAAAAAACAGATCCATTTTATGTTCTGAATACCCAAAGCTTAATAAAAACAACAATAACCAAAAACTAGTCTAATAATCTAACCATCTAAATGTCGAAAGCATAATATAACATTCTACAACATCGAAAATAACAATTTCCTACATAAAAAATAATAGTTTTTCTATCAACCGACTCTAGTATGCATAACTTGACAAAATTTGGCCTCAAACAAAGTCAATTTCGATTAATAATGGTAAAATGATAAAATTCAGTCTCTTAAACCTCAAAGCATGCATAACCAAATATAATTCACCCTCTAACAGCCCGCTCCCCCTCCCCTCCCCTGCCCATACCCACCCACCTTCAAAGAATATTCTTGAACTTTAAAACATGTGTTTCCAACATTGAAAATAATAGTTTTCCTACCAATCAACTCTAGTATGCATAAATTGACAAAATGCCGCCTCAGACATAGTCAATTTCAATTAGTAATGGTAAAATGATAAAATTCAGTCTCTTAAACCTTAAAGCATGCATAACCAAACATAATTCATCTTCTAACATCCCCCCTTCCCCTACCCATACCCACCCCACCTTCAAAAAATATTCTTGAACTTTAAAACATGTATTAGAAACATAAAAAATAACAGTTTTCCAACCAACCGACTCTAGTATACATCACTTGACGAACTTCGGTCTCAAACAAAGTCAATTTCAATTAGTAATGGTAAAATGAAAGGTGAGCTTAACATTAAATGTTAGTACCTGCACAGATTTCCATGGAATTTCTCTAATCCCTAAAGGAAGCTTCCTCCAATCCACAAGTGTAACAAGAACAACCTCTCGGACAATAACACCTAAAAAAGAAGATAGTTTCATAGACTCTTCTCCAATAGGTTGTCCTAAATGATTGGTCATAACAAATTATCTTCTATAAGGCTCCACGACAATATTATTCTTTTTTGTTTCACCTCTCATTCTTTTAACTTTCTCAGGCAATGTTGGTTGGACTTATGGTGGGAGGTCACTTGCATGTTGGCCATCTCCAATAAGTTGTCCCGAGTGGTTAGGAGATTGATGTGTTTGAGGTGAAGTAACTCTGAGACTAGATACCCTTGTATGTCTTACGGGTGAATCTAAAAGGATTTCAAGGGCATCACGTTGTGGAATTTCATGTCTAGGAGATTCCTCACATGGAATTAACTTACGAACAACCCCCCTCGTACATTTTGCAGAAGAATCTAAATGTGGATCTACTGTTTGTTATAGCTCGTTCCCATGCGATGACCTCCGACTAGACCTTTTCTTAGTGATTGGAGCCATAATTGAACCTGTGTCAAAAGATTAAAACATTAATATCAAATAGTAGATAAACTAGAAGACTAACAATCTTAACAACTAATTAATGAAAATAGATGAATACACAGACCACAGAAGATAAACTTGATGAATATATAAACAGATTACAAAATAGATGTCCTTGATGAATATTTACAACGATCACAAAATTACATAATCTTTAGTGGAAATTTATCATGCTACAAGTAAGTCTTCACAATCCTCTCTTACAAAACTAATATCACCACCATCATCTATTACATAACAATCATATATGCCGATCCCACACGTCATAGATTCTAATTGCATTTTACTTGCATCTTCATTGTCATCAAGCATGTCCATCTCTTGAAATCCCCGCGGTGGGGATCTAAGTAGAACAAACCAATTGGAGGAATCATTTTATCTAGAGTAAAAGACTTGATTAGCTTGAGATGCTAGAATAAAAGGCTCCCTCACAAACTGATTTTGACCTTGGTGTAGGTTAACAAGGGTAAAACCATCTTCAACTCTAACACCAATATCAACATTAGCCCAATCACACTTGAAGATTGGAAGTTGAAATTTGTAATAATAAACCAAATAATATCCTTTATCATCACATAATAAGCAACCACATCAGCTACTTGTGAAACATCTTTCGCACTTGATCTACACATTATTGTAGCTTCAACAGAGACACCACTATTTTGTCTAGACTTTTCAGCCTCCTTTGTGTGAAATCAATATCCATTAATGACAAAGCCAGTAAATGACATTGCATTTTTACGAGGATCATTTGCAAGCCATCTCAATAAGTCTTGCCCATTTGTTAAAGATGAAGATATGTGAATCTGTTAGATAAGCTTAAGAGATGTTAGCATATTATAGTTGCAAGCGCTAATATGCCACGCTTAAAGCCTAAACTATTGTTGGTATATAACCTTATTTCCAACCATGCTGTAAACATCTCTGCATGTTTCTTCCATAACAGGTTGCCATTCTTTTGAAGGGATCTATCGGATTGCTTTAACTCCTCCAAATGTACCCTAATAAATTATGTTTAAAGTAAGTGGACTTCAATGTTATTAATATATATGACATGACATGTTGACTAGATAATAACTAGATAACTTACTGTATAAATGGTTCAATTATAGACATGTTTAACACGACACAACGATGAACACTCTCCAATAATTCATCACTCATGGTAATTTGTGTTCCTTTTTATATTGGGCGCCTTTCAAGGATAACATCACTAGAAAGCTCTTCATTGTGGCATTGTTGATGTCCTATTTCTCTTGCTTGTTCTATAAACTCACTACAAAATTTCGTGCACTCTTCTGCAAGATAGCATTCTGCAATGCATCCTTCAGGTCATGCATGGTTCCTAACGTATCCTTTGAGTATCTTCATATATCTATAAGCGAACTACTAAATCAAACTCAATATAATTTTCAAGATCATTGAAAATATAAGTTAAAATAATGAATAAAAGTTACTGTTCAAAAGGATACATCCAACATAATTGGACAGGACCAGAAAAAGGTGATTCTCTTCGTAAATGTATTGGCAAGTGAGTCATGATGTAAAAAACGGAAGGGGGAAGTATCTTTCCAATATTCACAACGTCTCAACGAGCTCATCCTCTAAATATTTCATTTTTTTCTCTTTCAATAACATGTTGAGTCTATCAAAAAATGAGCACAATCTATAAATCGCACTTCTTGGTCTTGCTGGAAGCCATCCCCTTAAAGCAGTAGCAAGCAACTATTTAATTAGAGAATGAAATCATTAGATTTTAGCCCCAATATCTTGCAATCTTTCACTGATTTGCGATTTCCGATATTTGAGCTACACCCATCGGGTAACTTGAGATTAAATAGTCTCTTGCAAAATAATTGTCTCTCATCTTTTGACAGTGAATGTTGAGCTACTGGAAGATAGGTCTTATCACCCTTTTTTGTGGATGCGAGTGATGTCTAATTCTCATGTTCTTCAAATCTAAACGAGCATTATACCCGTCTTTTGATTTATCATTCATGTTCAACAATGTACCAAGAATGCTTTCAAAAATATTTTTTTCAATGTGCATGACATCTAAATTATGGCGCAACGCCAACCCCTACAAAATAAAAGATATATGGTTTGATGTCAAATCTTACTAAGTTGTTCCAATGAGTTTGTAATGTAAATATGATTTAGAAAATGGGTATCTCCCAGTAGGGTAAATAAAAAAAATATTGACCTTTTCTTCTAAATGGTAGTAACTTCCCCAATCTTGTTTTCCTTTCTTCTTAGCACCGTTTTCCAAAATCTTTCACAAAGTCACTAAGTTCTTGAGAAATGGTTACTCCAGTCATGAGTCTAGGTGCATTATCTTTCTCTTCAGTTCTGTCAAACCAAGAGTTTTTTGTCCTTAAATGATGATTTGGTGGCAAAAAAACGTCTATGCCCCAAATATGTGCACTTCTTGCTATATTTCAACCAACGTGATTGAGTATTTATATCATAAGTAGGACATGCCTTCTTGCCCTTTGTTGTGCATCCAGCAAGATTGCCATAAGCTGGAAAATCATTAATAGTTCACAGCAAAATTGCCCTCAAATTGATAAACCCCTTCTGGAAGGAATCATACATTTCCACACCATTATTCCACAGTTCTCGCAAATCCTCTATGAGTGGTTGCAAATAAATATCAATGTCATTGTCAGGTTTCTTTGGACCAGGAATCAATAATGTAAACATGATATTTTCTTTCTTCACGCACGATGACGGTGATGAGTTGTATGTGATAAGCATGACTGGCCAACAACTATATTTGGTGCTTAGTCTCCTGAATGAGGTAATACCATCTGCTGCAAGGCCAAGTCTAAGATTTTATGGACCGCTTGAAAAAGCTGGCTATTTATCATTCACCAAGTCCCATGCGACAAAGCCTATTGGGTGACGCATTTTCCTATCAATGCTTTTGTTGTAGGAATGCCACCTTAAAGCTTCAGCCATTTTTGGAGACAGGAACATTCTCCTAAACCTTAGAATCATAGGAAAATAGCGTAGAACTTTGTCTGGAACACATTTTCTAATTTATTTGTACGTTTATCAGTTTTCAATCTAGAAGAACCACATTACAGACATGTCGCCAGATTTTCCATCTCTTTTCTAAAGAGACAACAATCATTCACACATGCATTAATTTTTATATACCCTAAATTAAATTTTCTAAGAAATTTTTTCACAAAGTACGTGGTATTGGTAGCATATTTTCAGGCGGGAACATATCACCCAAAGTCTCTAAAAGAGTATTGAAACTCTTATTAGTCTACCTACTTACAGTTTTTAGTTTGTAAAGAATCACAATAGCTGATAACTTTATGAACCTCATACAACTTGGATATAAAGGGTTCCTAGCATCGTCTAATGTTTGGCTAAAGTCATCATCTCTTCGCTCAGAATGTTCCACATACTCTTCATCATGTTCATATGTGGTTCTGTATAAGTTATAAGCATCATCAACCGCATCCATTTCATCATCTTCATCATACCTAATATGTTCTCCATGATGATACCAATTTGTATATGTAGGATCCATTCCTTTGATAATTAAATGCTCAAAAACATCATTCGGATATTGATGACTCATATTCCTACATTTCCTACAGGGGCACAGAATTTTTTCAGGATTATCTACATTGGCCTCTCTAATTAATTGCCTTGCTCCTTGCATGTACTCGTCCGAAGCTCTATTAGTTCAAAAGTAAAATCTCAGTACTTAAACTACCCTTTTCAATACTAGGATTGAACTAGCGTGAGAATTAATTTTCATTACCTCCTACAATACACCCAATCTTTATCCATCAAGGAAACTACAACTATAAATATAAGAAACATATTAATTGCATACATTTAGTTCGTACTTGTAGGCGCTAAATAAAACATCTCAAATTTCTTCAATTTTTACAAATAAACAAGTATACATTTATCTTGTATATATATAATATATATTGAATATATTCATTATATGAAGAATTTATGTGTATTTTTGCGGACACTACCCATGGACATAGGATAACACATAAATGTATCCGCATATGGCACAAAGACTAAAGGAACAGTTGTTAGTGCAAAGGAAAAGAGTCGTCTAGTATCCTCATCTCAACCATTTGGTATGGTTCATTGGCAATTGGCTGCTCTTTATCTAAGCTAATACAATCCACACTACAGAAACTCCTAAAACGAGAAGAAATTTAATATGGAGCATATCTTGCCAGACTTTAATATGAAACCAAAATTAAGAAAATTATATAAACCTTACATTGCTGACTTAAATATTCTTGAAACAAGAAGTTAACTAACTAAAAGAAATAATACTAGGAGAGTCCTAATTTGGATGGATTACATTAAAACAACAACATTACTCTAAAAATAAATTGTGAAATAGGAGGCAAAATAAATTAAATTGATCAGAAGAAGCTGAAAAGCAAGAAAACAAGTAGAGAGAATGAGTAGATTGGAAAAACACTTGCAGTTGATGTAATACATAGTGCAACGAATGCAACACACATATATAGTTTTTTTTAAACATACATACATAGTTAAAACAAAAGCTTTAAACAATTTTAGTATTTGAATGTAGACTTTGTAACATTCTACTAGGTTTAAAATCAAGTTAAAAAACTCCAATAATATATTCAAGAACAATTTGTAAGTCCTACGTTTAAAATCAATATAAATTAATACATGTTCTGTGTTTCAGTCAAAGGGAATTGACTTTATCTCAAGAAGTCATTTAGCTACCCGCTGTATATATCTCTAACAAGCCCTATATTTTATGGTTTGAATTAACAAGCCTTCGGTTCATAGGGAACAATGGAGAAAAGGGAAATTCAGAACATAAAATTGGAGGGCGCGGAGCGGCATACCGGAAAAGAAAAGAAAGAAGAAAAAGCCCAGCCCATTCCGAAAAATTCAGATAACCACACAAAACAATCAAAGGGAACAATGGAGAAAAGGGAGGAAAGGACAAGCCTTCAGTTCACAGAAATTTTTTAGAAGGATGACATGGAAAAATTTAAAGCTCAAACCTAAAAATCAATTTGCAACCCTAGTTGCTCTATCTTTGAATGAGAGAGTGAGAGAGAAGCTAATCATTGAGAATTTTCAAGCCCTAGGTTGTCTGAGAGGGAGAAGCTCCTTAGAAGTCCAGCCATAGGTCGTCTGAGAGGGAGAAGTTGCGTGAGAAGAATGGTGAGTAGAGAAGAAAGGAATTTCAGAGAGAAAATCATGAGCTTCTATGAAAGGATTTTAGAGCTTCTCTGAAATGGAGAAGAAAATCGTAAATTTGGCGTCTTTCGAGGATGATGGCATAGAGGGAAATGAGAACTCGAGAGGGAAACGAGTTTTCAAGCAAATACGGGTCCAAGTTTTGCTTAAGTGATCCCACGCTTCTATTTTGCCCCTGCCTTTTTTTCACTTTTTACATGAATAAATTTTACTTGATTTTTAATTCTCTTGTTGTTTCTAGTTTTCAATAAGAGGACAATGAAACTCTTGTATATCTTTCTTATAGAATACTATATTTCTTGTAGTGCTCATACGTAGAAGATTGAGTCTGTGCTTTGCAATCTCTAGGTAACACATATTTCTGTTGTTTTTTAAGCCTCCCTGCTTTATAGCCTTTAGTTTTAGCTGTTATATTCTTTTAATTTGCTACTTAAACTCTCTGGTTTTCCTTTCATGTGACCTGAGGAATTAATAATTTATTTGCGTACCTTGTTGAAAAGGGATTCTCCCCTCCCTCTCTCTCTCCCTCCCTCTCTCCCCTCACTCTTCCTCTCCTCCCTTTCAAAAATCTTTTTTCTTGACTGATTCTATTCCCGTCTTTGATGTTTAGTTTCTGATTGATTATATTCCTGTCTATGAATTTATTTTCCTTGTAATCTACTCTTGTTGTTGTTGGTTTGGCTTGCTATCATTTTACTGTTGTATATGCCTTTACTTATTATCTAGAGAGCTAATTCTATATGATGTATGCTGAATTAAGCTTGAGATAGATGTTCTCCTAAGCTGATACCTAAGGTTTGTTGCAGAGACTTATTAAGTTTCATTTTTCCACACTCTTTCTATATTTGTACTTCTATACACTTATTCAATTTGATACACATATTTTTTTTTTATAATTATCTGGGGCTTCTCCCCGACTTGTAACTACAAGTACAAGGAACTTGCTCTAATGTCGACGCCTTGGCAAAGGAAGACAAACTATTTGAGACAAAGTCTCGGGGTTGAAAAATAAATTTATATCTCGCACCACTTTGTAAAGAATAATTATATAGTTTAACTCATGTACTGGGTACATGAGTTATTCTTTTATGTATACATAACTTATACGTACATATATATAGATTTTATGTACACATGTATAAATAGATAATCCATCTGTATAGTACATGGGCTGTGTTGTAGAATGACCCGGTTATAAAATAAAAGATGATAAGTATCTACGTAAAATAATACACATAAGAATAAGTATGCTAAGTAGAGTTCTATGTTTGGACCAACCTTCTTTTTTGGCCGGAAGATAAAAGTATGTGTGAGTTAATTGCTTTTTTCTCCTTGTAAAATAATCTTCTGTTGGTTTCTTTTCGTACTAATTTCGTATTTCCAAATGGGTACTAATCTAGACCATGTCCTATTATTGCGGGTACTATTTGAGACTTCCATAACATGAAATTATCTCTGTGAAGTTTAACAATGTAAAGTAGTTTTAGAACCTGAGTTAGCATATGAATTTACAGATGAATTTGCCGCATAGGTTCATGCACGGACTGCATGATGAGTGATCACGTGTGATTGCATACTTTGACACCTCAGTACGTATCCTATCACTACACATTGACCAAGTTATATATTGATACACAATGGAGACACTACAACAAAAAACCCCACCATAACGGCGAAAAAATGCTATGTAGTAATTTTATAGCATTTCTTAAAACACAATATATACCAACGTATAAAAGTCTAAATCTATGATGGTTTTTTAAACGCTATAGTAAATCTTTTTATAATATTTTTAAATGCTATGGTAATCTTATCATAGCGTTTTTAAATGATGTGATAAATTTTTCATAGCATTTTTAAAGAAATCAAATCTCTTTCATAGCATTTTCAAAGCTTTAAAATTCCTTAGATAGGATTTGTTTCATGCCATAAAATGTTGTGAAACGTGTTGTTATATTTTCCACATTATTTGTTAATGCTACGAAATATCTTGGATAATCTTTTTTGTTACTTATTTTTGCAACTGTACGAATATAATAAATAATTAATTACCCAAAATTATTATATATTATTCCACTAAAAATCATATCTCAAAATGACAGTTACATATTGATTTTGACATAGAGCAAGCAAAAAGAATATATCATAAGGAAAATATTATAATTAGTATATGTTTGCATCTAAACAACTTTTACAACCACATCGCTTAAGTTATGTCACTACAAGAAAATTAGTCTATTGCGACAGTTGGATCAACCATTGTAAAAAAGTGAACATGAAAGATTTATTGTGATGGTTTACATAACCATCTCAATTGTTTCATTTATTGCGACAGTTTTTTGACAATCGTCTCAATAGTACAACTTATTACGATGGTTGAATAACCGTCACAATAGTGTAATTTAACCGTCACAAAAATACTATATCCCTACGGTTGTTTGAAATCATCGCAAAATAATGGCCATACTACTACGGTTTACGGAAACCGTCGGCACTAAAATGAGTTAATGGCGGGATAAAATTTGGCCTCCCATGGGCGGCGCCTAGCTAATATTTCACATACTTCAAACAATTTCTTTTTTATTTTTCTCGAAGAGCTTCGCCTGAGAAATCGCTTGTGGGTTCGCCTAAGCTCATGGCCGTGGCTCCCACTGGTTTGCGTCATGGGTCTCGTCACTATGCTTGGTTCTCGTCATCGTGGGTCTCATTTTCTTCCCTAATTTTTTCCATTTCTTTCATCGTGGGTCACTGTTCTTGGTCTCATTTTCTCATATCCATGCTTTTCTCGCTTGCGCTCGTCGTGGCTCTCACTGGTTTTCATCGTGAGTCTTGACACTATGCTTGTTTTTTATCGTCGTGGGTCTCATTTTCTGGTTTTCTCTGTTTTCTTCATCGTGGGTCACTGTGCTTGGCATGATTTTTACATACTCGTGGTTTGTCTCATTTTCTTCTCTGTTTTTTATCGAACGAAGAAATGGTGCGAGCCTCGTCGCCACAGCTAATGTGTCATGGCCAACGAGGAACACTTAGGAACCCTAAGGTACCTTTCCCTCTACTCTCCTCTATCTTTCATGATTTTACTTCAATCGTGTCCTCTTCTTGTTGTAGGAGTCTAATACATTTTGCTAGTTTGGCAGGATTTTCAACTTAAGGTTAATGGGGTAGCCTTTAGGTTGATTTCTGAGTCTGGTCAAGTAAAAAATTCACCAAGGCTGAGTAATTTTTCTATTTGGAAATGTTAAGCATCTTCTCTGTAATCGTGTGTTATCAATATGTGGGTGTGGGAATTGGATTTGAATCTTTTGTGCTCTCTTCCATACTTTGGAATAAAGACGAGAATGATTGATTTGAATCTTTTTCTACTCTCTTTTTCTGATCAATATGTGGGTGTGTGAATTTGTATGCGTGTGTAGTAGTGTTATATTCTCAAATTAGACACAATTATTGATTCATACGGACTCTCGCAAACCCTTTCTTCTTCTTTTCTTTCAATATGAAATTAAGAATCACATAATCAATCTGAACCACTTGCTAGACAAAGCCAGTATCATACCCAATGCTTGTAAAGTTTCTTTTCTTGGTATTAGAGCTAATTTGTAAAAACTTGCTAGTTATGACTTGTAAGGAATTATAAAAAATTGTAGGAGATGGTTTTGTAGGAGTGCTGCTTGCTGGAATGCCTAAAATAAAAGTTGGGTTTGTATGTGAAGGAGTGGGTATGCAAGAATTTTTCCTTGAGTTTTCGAGAAAGTGTGTTGGAGCTTGCTGTAATTTCATTGTTGATTTTGTTTGTGGAGATATGATTCTTAGATTTTGAGAATTCATCTACCTTCTTATCTCTAACGTATTAGGCAAAATTGTCAATTCTTCTAATGAATTGTACATGGAGCTTGTGATATTATTAGCTCTTATGGTTGGAATATTGGAATGCATAATGAGACACTTGAGGTAATTCAGCAATTTTTATTTTTGGTCATCACACTGTTACCCTTGTGCTATATAATGAGATTCCTTGGCGCTAGATAAAGTCTTAGACCCATTTGAATACTAGAGCAACTTAATATTGAGGCTTGTTACTTTTTACATTCTAATGTAAAGTTGGTTGACATTGTGTATATATTTGAGTTCCCTATAAAAAACTTGGGTTGAAAATTTAGATCAAACGATGGTGGCAGTCTCGACGATTTGTAAATCATCGCCATATCTATAGCTAGAAACCATCGCGAAAGACAAAAAAAACGTCGCTATAGAACTATTTTCTTATAGTGTGTAGATCTAGGGCCATTGGCCATAGGAGGAGGGGGAGGTGATAATCTTCCAAGTATTTGAAGCTTCATGAATTGTTATGTTGTTGGTTGTAGGTACACCTTGTGACTTAATAAGAATCAATTATGGATATTATTTTTTATATTTTGATTAATTTTGTAATTTTCAGATTTTTAGTTTTCATGATTTTATATCTTTATTTAGGTGAGTTTTTAAGGATTAATAGGTACCCATTATGGAGGTATATCATTTAGGATTTAATTTTTTTGGATATTTCTCTTAGGGTTTTTAGAAATTTGAAACCTAATTTGTCAGTATTTAGATTTTTCTTTTTTAGGAATATTTTCTTATTTTCTATTTTCGGTTGTTCTAGAGTTCCCTAATTCCAGTTTTTCCCTAGTTTTTCATATTTTAGTTTTCTATTTAAGTATATGTACGTAGTCCTAGAGGTATTTAGTTTATCATATTAATAATATTTATTTCTTTTTTTCCGCAAATTGTTGATATTCTTGAGAGAATCAACAAATATTTGATTCACATGCGTGGCGCATGTGGATCAACAGATCTAATAGAGTTGATTCTGATTTTTGTGCAAGGCCTGCTAAACCAGACAAAAGATAATGAGAAATGGGAAGAAACTTATAGTTCATGGAAATGACTTGCTAAACCATTTTGTTAAGGATGAACATACATAAACAAAGTACTACATCAAATTTTAATATGCAAGCAAAATGATTGTCTAAACGAAAAAGGTTAGAGAATGATCAAATACCATATGCATGTGAGATATTTTCTATTAACAAATCTTCCACCTACATATTGTTTCAGGTAAAAGGTTAGAGAATGATCAAAAATCCATCAGAGATATTTTTTTCCATAAAAGTAAAATGATTGTCTAAACGAAAAATTCATGACAAGTGTACCTTGTTATCTCTAAGCAAGTACAGAGAAATCTCTAGATTTACTTGAATAATTATATTGTTTCTTTCCAATCATAAAAAATAAACATGAGAAATAAAAGCAAGTTAGATAAGTCTAGAATTCAGTAGGATTGTAACATACCTAAACACCATCGAACAATATCTCAACTCTGTGATCTTCTGCATATGAGCTTTGATTTTTTATCGTAGTGACTGCAATCAAATATTAACCCTTTATACTTTCCAGCTTCAAGGTGTAACCTGGTTAAAATATTTTTAAACATCATAATGTTTGAATACACACTTCATTAATATTCATATAATGATATATCATGACACGAAACAATGTTTCTACTTTATTGAATCCTGCTAAAGCTAAGTGTGCAAACATTGTGGAGCAACAAGGAAACACGTTTCACGACAAAAGTTAGTTTGGCTTGGCAACCGAACCGAATAATTATTAACTTTTTAACTCTTGCATATAGTGTACTCTATTTTCAATAATTAAAGAGGTAAGTAAAACAACCCTCATGCTAAAGCTTATCATCACGAGGCATTCCAAATATACCAGTGGTACTAAACTCTAAAAGACACTAAGTTCCTTTCTTCATCTTTTATTACAACTTTAATGCAAAATATGGAACTGGAAAGGTTGCTTACTCTCTTTCTTCTTGGAAGATGCCTTTTTAGCTGCCTTCTTGTCCTCTTCTGTCTCGTCATCAAAGAGATCCAGGTCATCATCTTCATCTCCAGCAGCAGCATCCTGAGAAACTTTTTTGAGAGTTATATATCTTAATAAATTAAAGGGCCATTTTAATCCTACCAACTCCAAAATCAGAAAAACTTGGGACATGGCCTTATGCAGTACCTTATCAAATTGTATCCTCTTTGAGAAGATAGCAGCAACAATAAGAACCAGAAGAACAATATTGATGAATGATAATGATAGTGAGGCAAGATATAAAATAATTTCCTAAGAAAAAAGGCCTACCTCTCTGCGTGCACAAAAAACCCTATTTTGATGGGTGCGCAAAAAAACCTATCCCTCTGTGTGCGAAAACGAATGCCCTAATCCTTTTTGTCAGACAGAGAGAGAGAGACACACACAGAGAGAGAAGCCATAAATGCTCAAACAAAAAACCATATCTCCCCGTTCTGTGCGGAAGACAAGCCCTGGTTTCAGAGATGAAAAATGCGAGAGACATTCTCTGTTCTCATAGACGAAGCGGCATGTGCTGTGTGGAAGACGCGTAAAGTCCCTGGTCTCAGAGATGGAAAACGTGAAAAGGAGCCCTCTCTGTTTCTTAAAGACGAAAACACGAATTTTCAAATCCGCACGTTTTTCAATTTCAATTTTTTGGACATGTAAAAACCGCGTGCCTTTTTTAGGTAAAATTATAAATTTTTACATTAAAAGATGGCAAATTAACTAGGAACGCCATTACAAAATGCTATAAATGAAGAGTTTTGTTGTAGTGTGTGTGAGGGACATCAATGAGATTAAGAAGCATCTTAATTAGATTAACACCCAACTAGACCTCTAATTATTCACCTGACCACCAGACTAAAAAATAGCTAATATATTAAAAAAATATAGCAATACAAATTGATTAAACTAATACAAACCCAAAGGAACCAATAAAAAAACAAGCTTGAGAACTAACTCAAGAAGTGTTTTGTTAAAACCTACTAATTAAGAAAATTCACCCAGAACTAATCCTTCTACTGTCTTAAATCAATATTGACTTTGACACTAATACATTTTAATTAAATATATATAATCCTTCCGCCTCCTCAAGAGCCACAAACGCATTTTGGACTGCTCCTATTGGTAAGAGGAAAGCATATATATATTCTACATTGCAGGCTTGAATTTAGTAATAGAAAAGCTCAATATATATATAATATATGTGTGTGGCTCAACTTAAAACAAACAGTATAACACAGACAACGCTATTTGGACTTTAGATCCACTACCTGCCATTTGACAACCTGCTCCATTAAGTTTTAAAAAGCCTCGAACAACGTGGTTCCTTGCCGCAGCCATTCTTCAAGATCACCTCATCTCCTTCTAACCGTATGTGCAATCACAACCATGTTGTGTTACATCCCATAACGTCCCAAATATCCTTTAACTACTCTCGGTTCAAAGAAAATGACCATACTGTAGTGCTTCAGGGAGATGCTTTTCATGAACATGACTCCCTCCTAAGGCTCAACAAATGTGAAGAAAATAGTATTGGCAGAGCCATCCACTACAAAGTTTTTCAATCTTTGGGATAAGAACTCCGGAAAATTGCAGATTTTACCACTCATTTTTATTTCATCATCAAATCTGCTCCATACAAAGGTCTTGGCGACAGAATTACGTTCTTCCTTGCACGTCCCGGTATCCCAATTCCTAGTAATCATGATTCCGGTGTTATTGGTCTTGAACCCGATAGTAAAATGGAGGATGATGATGCCACCCAAATCAATATCCTTTTGTAGCTATAGAATTTGATACTCATCCTAACCCAGATTGGGATCCATTATATCGACATGTTGCCATTGATGTTAACTCTATGGTAAGTTCGGATACTACAGAATGGTTTACTATATTTGATGGAAGAATATAGAATGCTACTATTCGTTTTGATTCAATTATCACTAATTTAAGTGTTGTTTTTACTGACTATAAAGCGAATACAATTGTGCAACAATCCGTTTTAGCTATAGTTAATTTGAAGGATCACTTAGCAGAATTCGTCAAATTTGGTTTCTCTTCATCAACGGGGAGGTTATATGAGGATAACATACTTGTATCGTGGAGTTTTAATTCAGTTTGTATACCAAGTGATGATGGAAAAAACATAGAATGGTTGGTGAAAGAGGTGAGTTTTGGTATTGTTATAGTAATTGCTATTTTGGGGCTCGTCTGGCCTTTGTTTGGAAGATGAAGAACGTGATAAAAAGCTCACGATTCATATTATGAAAATAACATGAACAAAGAGTTACGAAGAAGAAACTATATCGCTGTCCACTGAAGTTTGTCCTTATCAAGAGTTCAAAACCATTGGTAGTAGTTCAGTCGAGCTACTGATCATGCATCCAACACAAGAGATGAAGTAGTTGTATACCATTAATGTTGTCAAATGATGTTGGAATGTAAGTTGAAATATGTGTTAGTTGATTTGCTCAAATATGGGTGTCCAAATGTTGTGATTACTAGCACTAATTATCCCAGGGATTTCTCAAAAGCTTTTCCATTAATACGATATAATTGAGATAAAAGATAAAGCCGACCCCCAGTATGTGTGTGTGATCTGGAACATTTAATTTGCACAAAAGAGTTGTGTTTCTTACAAGATTAGTTAGCTTTGATAATATAATAATTTCGTGTATATAGAGTAAAAAATGCTATACACTACAACAATTATGTACTTTAATAGCACACAACCATCACGTTTTGCTCTAAAACGTAATGAAAAAAACTCACAGGCGTCAAATGAAAAATCTCAAAACCCGCGCGCTTAAATGAGAAATGCCAAAACTCATAGGGAGGCTCTCACTATCTCAGATTCTCACAGCTCTCTCTCGATCTCCCAAAACTCATATGGAGGCTCTCTCTATCTCATATATCTTTCTTGATCTCGAAGCTAAGCTCTCTCTTATCTCTGCAAAGCTCTTTGTTATCTCTATGAAGCTCTCTGCTATCTCTCTCTCAAGAAGCTCTCTCTCAACTCTCTCGCGAAGCTCTCTCTCTCTCTCTCTTTTAACTTCAGCTTCTCTATTGTGGATTCCTCTCGCATCTCTCTCTTATCTCGTAGCTCTACCAAAGCTCTCTCTCGCAGCTCTCGCTCTCTCTCTCTCTCTTTCTCTCTCTCTCTCTCTCTCTCTCTCTCTCTTGTGTGCGCAGCTTTATCTGCTCAGAACCATAAGTAAGTATTTCATTCTCAAATTCATGTCTCATTTTTGTGATCTTGAGTTTTATCTGAGTTATTTAGGGTTTGTGTTCATGATTTCTATGAATGCAGTTGTTTGGGTTCTTGCTAACGATGAGTCTTGAGTTAGAATTCTCCCAGATAAGGATTTATGTGCAAGGTTTTGTATAAGAATTTGTTCTGAGAAACTCTTAATTACCTTATTGTTGATTTTAATTTCTTCGATATCTTATATTCTATTTTCCCCCTTTTTAGGCAAGCTCTAGGTTGCTGACTTCACATGATTGATGCTAGGGCTAGGAGCTTGAGCTTTCGGCCAAATTCGTTCATGGGTTGGAAATGCTTAACGGTTGTGCAGTTGAGGTTATTTACTATTTCAGCTAGGTCCTAATCGCTGAAAGATTACATCTCGCATCATTTAATTCCTATGGTGCATTTTTTCCCTTCGTTGTTCACTGTCTTTACGGCCTTGAGCATGTCCTCAGCTCTGGCTCTCTCGATGTTGACATGAAACCTAGAATTCGAAGCCCCATTCTATCTTTAAGGTATATCAACATCTACTTATACATCTTCTATGATATTATTCTTATTTTCTCTTTACCAGTGGCATGGCTCTTCATTTTTGTGGCTGCATTTTCGTCTAAAAGAGGTAGGGTTTCTTTGTTTTATGCTTGATCGCTTTCCTACAGACCTATTGGCTCACATATCTTCTATGATTACTTCATCCATTGGTTTATCCCATTAATTTTTCTTCTTTTCTTTTCTTTTTCAGTACTTATTCATTAATTCTTATTTGAAATATTACAGGGAAAATAGATTGTGCATGAAATGGAAGGAATGGGTGAAGCAATCATTGATATCATATCCTTTAATTAATGCTTGTCATTTTTCTTGATTTTTTTGTTTGTTTCCAGCTCAAGAAGCCGATGGGGTTGTTTACTCCATACTTTTCAAAGCTACAATTACAAATTATGCTTTAACCTAAAGAATTTGTAATAGGTTTGAACTTGAAAGTTGATTTAATTTTTTCATTGCATTGTACAATGTAATTATAAATTAAAATTATTGGTTAAGCATTTTCTTGATCTGTTGTTAAAATATCTTCTTAATATCTCCATTAACATTTTAGTGTCTTTTGCTAGAATAATTGGTTGCAATAGTTTATGTTTCTACCCAAGTTTAAAGAGCTTAGTTTGTGCAAAGTTGGATATTTACCAAATCCAATAAAATTGAAGTGTTGTTTTACATTGATATGTGATTTTTTTGCTGCCCGTGATGGTTTAGAAGTTGTGGTTCTGCATCTGCTGACTAATCTTTTACTAGATTTATGTGGAGTTTTTATGGTAAAGTAATTTATTTCTGAATTTATTTTTCAAAAATACTTTTATGAATCATAGAAGGCCAAGAAAGGCTCTTTATGAAAGTGTAAGAGCTTAAGGTGGATAGATTTAACTTGTTGCTCAGTTATACCTAATAGATTGTTGTCTTTTGCATGAATTAAATTCAATCTGCAGAAACTACTTTTGAATGTAGAATGGCTTAGTCCATGTGCTCGGTGATTTAATGTAGTTGAATATGGTCTTTCTAATTCTTAGTCCATGAGTTACGTGTTACAACAACATATGTCGTTTTCCATTTACCATTTTCTCCATTTGGCAAATTTCTTTTCTAGTTGCATGCTGGTTGGTGTATTTTGGGTTTCGTATTATTTTCATGTTGTACCTGTACATTCTTATTTCTCTTTTCTTGGTGATTTGTAGTGTTTGTTACGCCCACACTTTGTGGGTTTCATCCCTATCTTCCTCAGTTTTATTAGAAATTATTTCATTCTCACTATCATTTTGTTTTGCAAGTATGCGGTAATCACGAATCACTGAAATTTTTTAGTGAGTGGTCATATTATTGGAATGAAAGAAATTTGAAACCCAATGAAGGTTTTGTTGGTTGTGATAACATGCAAGACAGTAATTATACATATACATTAAGTGTCTCTGATTTAGGAGCATGGATGAAGAAGATATCCATAATGTTCTCCTAATCACTGGACCAGCTGGGTATGTGTTTGTGTGTGTATTATGTATGTTTGTACTTTTTTTCTTGAATTGGTATTATGCTGCCTATTAGCTGGGTTAAATGCTACTTAGAAGATTGTGATGTTTTTTTCTATTGTGATCGAAGTGGCACTTGATACTTTAGTAGTTGCAACATTCATGTTAGAGAATCACATGTTTATATAAATCTTAACATCAAAAGCAAATTGGGTTTCAATCTACAGATAATTTCTACAGTATCATTTTTGTGAAGGGAAGATGTACAATAACTTAGTGTCTATTCTTGTATGTCCATCAAAACAAAAGAAATTCCATGACTCAGCAGATTTTCTATCCCCTCTCTACTTATGAAGAACCAAAGTCAACTTGTTTCGTAGATACATCTTACACTAACTTTCTCCGATGGACCCACAATCAAATACCAATGTCAAGTCCAATAGTATAATATAATGAGAGTATAAAGATGAAATTATACAGAGTAAAAAAGAACGATCTATGAACTCACATATAATATCGATCAAATCTAAATCCACCCTCATATGCTCCTAAAAATAATAAAAATTGTGCTTCTTATCTACCGCCTTAATCGGATATGCAATTCCAATAGGATGGATTTTTATATAACAAAGCACTCGACTACTACAGACCAACACACTCGTTCCCTTGGGGAAAACACTATGTAATCAGTAAAAAATAAGCATTCTTTCAATCTCAGAGTCACAATAATAGCTCTAAAGAGAAGGTAAACAAAAATTATTGAAACCCTAAAAATTAACGAAACCCTAAATCACGAAACATGCAAATCGCAATAAGAGGAAAAGGCAAATCGCAAGAAAACCCCTAAATCAGAAACATGCAAATTGCAACCAAAATCCTAATTCAGAAACATTCAAATCTAGAAACTTCTCCAACAATATGAAGAAAAATGATCTAGGGTAGAAAAGCTTGAAGGATTCTCAAACTTACCGAACCAAAATCCTGCATCAGAAAAAACGCTTGGAGAAGCGAGCTCGATTGAAGTCACTGAAGGAAGCTGTTGTGTGCAACCTTGCAGCGGTGGTGGAGTCGACCTTACAGCCGCGGTGAAGAGAGCTCGATTGAAGGCGGGATGAGAGCTCGTGTTTTCGATAGAGAAAAGAGAGAAGTTATTGAAAAAGAGAGAGAATAATGTGTTTTGTTCGAAGAAGAGAGAGAAAATATTGACCGGTTGAACCAGTTGTAAAGAAAAAGAGGGAATTTTAAACCAGCGGCTTAGATTATCCTAGCTAGATCTAAGGGCCAGAATCAATCTCAGCATCAATATAGGGAAAAAAAATTTCGGCATTTGAGTGGGATCAGAAGGGGATCCCAATAATTTCCAAGTTTGTTTAAAGGAATATCTCCGCCCTTGATGAGATGATCCTTGTAGGCTCTTTTCTTTGTTAATATATATTACTGGCTCTTTTCTTTGTTAATATATATTACTGTTTAGCCTAAGAAAATGAAGTTTGACCCTTAAAATGAAATATAATAATTTTTCCACTGAAGGCCTTGCTTGCATTTTGGATTGTTGCATCCGCTAAGAGCAAAAGCATGTACTCCACATTTGCGGGCTTTAATTTAGTAATAATACAGAAGTAAACTAAAATAAAAATAAAAAGATCGCAAAACTTATTAAAAAGACAAAATACAAGAGACACATTAACAGAGTCTCCCACAACATGTAGCGTTGCGGCAGCCATTCTTCAGGATCGCCGATATTCCAGCCATCGAATTTGCTTATGGTTTTTATAGTTACAACCACCTGGTTCCATCCCATAAACTCCGAATTATCCTTTAGTTACTCTCGCTTCAAAGAAAATGATCATACTATTGTGCTTCAAGGAGATGCTTATCATGAACATGATTCACTCCTTATGCTCACCAAATGTCAGAACTACAGTGTTGGCAGAGCCATTTACAACAAATATTTTCAACTTTGGGACAAGAGTTCTGGAAAAACTGCAGATTTCACCACTCATTTTTCTTTCATCATCAACCCTGTTTCAGGAAAAAATCCTGGCGACCGAATCACTTTCTTCCTTGCACGTCCAGGTATACCACTTCCTAATCATACCGATCCCGGCGTCATCGGTCTTGAACCCAATAGTAAAATGGAGGATGGTAACCAGCAAAATCAATATCCTTTTGTAGGTATAGAATTTGATACTCATATTAATCCTGGTTGGGATCCATTTTATCCACATGTTTCTATAGATGTTGATTCTATGATAAGTCCGTATGCTACAGAATGGCTATAAAAACAACACAATAGTGCAGCAATCCCTTTCTGCTAAAGTCAATTTGAAGGATTACTTGCCGGAATTTGTTCACTTTGGTTTCTCTTCATCAACTGGGAGGTGCTACGAGGATCATATACTTGTATCATGGAGTTTTAAATCAGATTATTTACCAAGTGATGATGGAAGAAACATAGGATGGTCGGTGCCTAAAGATGTGAGTTTTTGTATGGTTATAGTAATTGTTATTATAGGGTCGATCTGGCTTTTGTTTTGGCAGATGAAGAGTGAGATGAAGCAAATGGCGATTCAGGTTTTGAAGACGACATGGACAAAGAATTCCAAAGAAGAAAAACCTTCGCCGTCCACTGAACTTTGTCCCTATCAAGAGTTCGAAACCATTTATAGTTTGAAATAGCTGTACTATTAATGTACTCAATTTCACTTAAAAGTTCTATTCTTACTACTAATTTAATATTACAAAATGATTTTAAACTCTTGATACGGACATCTTTGGTCACCAACCATCCTATATTTCTTCCAACATATCTTGTACTCTAGCTCTTTGTGAACTCTGCCTCGGCAATGAAATGGCAGAAGTTAGTGATGCTGCAATTTGCTGAGCTGTCTATTAGCAGGGTGTAAGTATTATGTTATTCTAATTATTGTAGCTTTATGCTAGAAAAGGGTGAAAATAGAGTGAGTACGCAACTGAGGGTAGGAGAAAATCGTGTTCTATATAATCCTACATTTCTCTTTATAATATCCAACCTTCATAGTGAATTTATCACGAGCAGATGATTGTAGGTTCACTTTATTGTGAACTGAAACAGAATAATTTTGTATGTTTTCTTCTCTATTTATGTTGTCTTTATTACTTCCTTAGTTACTGTTTAATTGCCTTATGCTATGTTCTCATTTATTGTTTTTAAGCTCTCTGTGAAAGTTCTCTGCTAGACTTTTATTCAAACAAAGTGGTATCATAGTCAAGTGCTACGTTAAAGAATCTGGGATTTGTTTGAACAGAAATGATACTATTTAGATAACTTTTTAATTTTAAATTAATCAATCTTGTCCATAGGTTTTGAAAAACATCAAATATAACTTTTCTAAAAAAATATAATTGACGTAGCAAATTTCATTAAATTTAATTATTTTACCTATTTAGTTAAGAAATTGATTCACCCCTCAAATATATTAATATAAATGTATAATCATCCCTATCTTTTTTCTCTCCATATATTTATATCCATCAAATGTCACTCACTCTCTCTCCTAACATATCTCCCTCTCTTACTTTTATGGGTTTATACATGTTTGTGTGTCTATGTATATACACCAAAAGATATCAAATAGGCGGAATTACGTATAATTTATGTAATTAAAGATCGGGTATTAAGGATGCAAGAAAAATAGTAAAATTACATTTAATTTTAAGAATTTAAAGAGGGGATATTAGGATGCAAGAATTCAAATATTATTGAAAGAAAATAAACTTACAAGTATTGAAAATTATTTTACAACAATTAATTAGTGCTCCCTCTCACTAATTAACGTTGAGGAAGAAGATAAAAGAGGAGAAGAAGAAAGTTTTGTTTTCAAAACAAGTTTTTCTCTCAAAATCGTTAAAAGTGAAAACAAGTTCTAAAAAACAAATCGGAGAAGGCTAGCTATTTATATCCAAGTAAAGTAGAGTTCACCGGAAACTCATCATTTACCTTAACTATGATATTATACTTTTATCTACTTTTGACTAGAAATAGTAAAAGGCATAAATAATTGTCTAATTATTCGGCAACTGGTACAATAATTATAGAAACAGATAAATTATAAAGATTCTTTGATAATTATTATCTCGATCTTCGTGTCTTCATAATTGTTTTGTCATGATTTTTATTGTTGAAAAGTCATTGTGACTATTGTTCATTGGAATCCTTCATAATTGATATCTTGGAATTTTGTGTTTTGATTGTGGAGAAGCCATCACTGTCATTATTTGATAATTATTATCTTGGATGTTGTGCATTGACTATTGATTGGAGAAGTCATTGTTGCTATTGATAATATTAAATATCATTATGACCGTTGCATTGTGCTAAGATATCATCATGATATTTCTTCAAAATTATTTGATCCCTTAATTTTGATTATTTTAAATATTGGCATTTTTTCAATGATAAATTCTTCTGTTCATTCACTAATTGATTCTGAATTTATTTATTATCACTGAGATCGATATTGTTAAATAAGTCCTTCAATTACTAATAAGAGTTTTGGATGATTGGCCTTTTGTTTTTATTGGATGGTTCAGAGTCAGGATCAGTATTATCTTCAAGCAGAAGAAACATTTTTTGTATTAACTCATGTTTCAATTTGGATTTTGGCTTCGTGGCCTTTGATTTATCCTTTGAAGAGGATTTGAATTTAGGTTTTGATTTGGGTTTGGAAGAATTCAAATTGTATAGTTTTATTTGTGGAGTTTGGTCAATGGGCTCATTAATTTTTAATGAAGCTTGGGTAAAAGGATTTGCTAATCTTATAATGGGATGGACACTTGTAAATTCGCAATTGATGGATGCAACAATTTTCTGGGTATTCAACTTATTTTACCATTTAACATAATATTCTCTGGTGAAGATTCCATTTTCAACCGAGTATTGTCATTTTAAAATCCAAGGCATTTTGTATTTATTTCAAAAACAAAGTATTTGGGGAAAGGAGGCCTCAATTGGTAAATCTTTGAAAATAATTTGAAACTTTGTTGCAAATAAATTGGGAAATGTTTTAAGGTAAGACCATGAGTGGACCACCATTTTAAGAACCAATTTGAAAAATCAATTTTAAAATTGTTATAAAAATTTAAAAACCAAAAGTGAGAAAAATCACTATTTCGATGCAGGAAAATCATGTCTCAGCATCAATATAGTCAAAATAATTGTATTATTTTTTATTCAAAATATTTTTTAGTCCCGAAGGATGGATTTTTCATTCTTCTAGGGTGACAATTTTGAGAATGTAGAATGAATGATAAAGGATCTTTCCTTCAGAATTCTTTGTTAGGCTCATATTAAAAGATTTTATTTCTAAGAGAATGTCTTTGTAAAAACTAGTACTTTTTTGTCTATGTGGCCAGGGACGAAATAGAAATTTGGAAGGAAATAAGATTTTTCTATTTCAGTAGGATCTTTTAAATGAGTAAATTGGAGCACAATGTGAAAGAGATTTTCACTGCAGATTTTTTTGAAATATTAGGATGATTGTTTGTATTTTGTGATTGGCTGATTGAATGACTGAGTATCAAAAGGTTGAGGAATTGGGTCAAATTGGTTGACCAAGGTTGATTGGTGATTAGATCAAATGAACCCAACTATTGTCGATTGAGCTTGGTTAAGAGTAGAAGACTCCTCTTTTATTTGGGCCAATTATTGAGTCGAATACTCTTCTATTATTGAACCATTCATCATTCTCACGTGATTTCTGTAAGTAATACTGATTTTTTTTGTTAAGGCTTCTACAGCATGTCTATGACCTTTTTGAAATCCATGAGGCATGACGAATAAAGTTCCTTCCAGTATAAAAAATTCTTTGATTATTTTATTTAGAAATTCAATTTTAAATATTACTTGTCCCAAAAGGTTCACTGTTGAAATTTCTCTGTTATCATAACAGATTTCAATATCTTTGTGAAAATCTATTTTTTCACATTTTTCATACCATTGAATTAATGCTGAATTGAAGTCATGCTAAAATCACATCTTCTAAAATTTTATCCAGTTTATCAATCGAGTCATTTCTTGGATATTTAAATCCATTATGACCATAATTAATGAATGGAGATTTTGAGCAAAAAGCGGCTGCTTTGCCATTGAGTTTCTTGGTTTTAAAAAAAATATTGATTGAGTATTCTAGATTTTACATTTCCGTATTCGAGGAGATCGATATCAATCCTAGCACCATTGGTAGAAGACAAGGATTTTTTCGTCTTCTTGAAATACTTGGTTGGAACAAGTCCTTACTGTATACAATTCAAATCTGCTCCTGAATCAACAAGAGCCATGGTGATAAAATTAAAATCTTGAATTATAATCATGACCATTATGTGTCATTTCTTGATTTCGATATGATTAAGAATTTGGATGAAGTTATCATCATCTTGATTGTTGATAATAGGTTCTTCAACCTCTTTATCAGAAATTGGGAATTTACTAGTTTTCCCTAGTTCACTAGATTCATGATTTTTAATTAAACTCTCTATTATTAAAAGCTTTAATTCTTTTTTTAGTTTTGTATATGAATTTTTTAATTCTTTTATTTCAAACTTAATATTTTTTGTTTTTTTTTTTTGAAGTTTATGAAGAGTAACTTTTTTTCACCTCCTTTGACCTTATTGAATTTTTCAAAGGTTTGTGAAAGGCTTGCAGTATTTTTATAATTAGACTTAGTATTTTCTTTCTTTAGAATTAATTTTTTAAGTCTTTCAAGGTATTCTTGTTTTAATTCTAGATTTTCAATTTTACTAATTAAATCTAACAAGATATTTTCTTGTTCTTCATTTGTATTTAAAATATTTATTTTTTGACAATAACTATCCATACACCCCATTAAGTTGTTAGGAGAATCATTGTTAGAAATTGGAGTTAGATAGAGTGGATTCAGGAGATTCAAATTGTGATTAGACTTTGATTGGTGTAATTGAGTTGTTCAACTATTGTTTTATTGGATTCTTCTTCCTTTACAATCTTTAAAAGAGAAGTAGTGATTAAATAATTTTTATGATTAATTATAAATTTTTCAGGTGATGGATAACTAGCAGACACCACACAGGAGTCTTCCTTGACCCATTTAAATTTAGAAATTACATTAATATTCTTTTCATAAATATCCTCAATATGATCAGGGAAAGATATATCAACTTTGAATTCTTGCATGAACGCATTCTATTCAGCAAGTATGATTTTTCTTTGATCCATATTATATAAATCTCTGAACCTATTGCGTTTACTGAGATTTGCTGGGTCATTATTATGTTGTGTTAGACTTTCTCAATCTGGTTTGATTCTTGGTTCTGGGTTCCTAAGTTTAAAAATAAAAGTTGAGGATTAACAGGATGAAAAGGCTCCTTGCAAATCCGATCCAGTGGGTACTTCAGTTTCGTTAGATTGTTCAAACTTATTATCAAAGATTGACTGACTGCTTTGAGAATTTGTGGCTATGCCTTTAAGTCTTAAATTTTTATTTTTTAAAATTTTCAATTATTGTTTTAATTGTTAAATCCTAAGATCTTGATCATTATTAACAGATGATCTAAAAAAAGAATTCCTAGAAGTACTAGACTGGATATACTCCCTAATTTGAGGATTAGAACGAGAAGATTGAAAATTAATTTTAATAGAAGAAAGTAATTGATAAGCCTTAGAAGCCTTAACAAAATGAATTAGTATTACTTTCAAAAATCACGTGAGAATGGTGAATGGTTCAATAATAGAAGAGTATTCGACCCAACAATTGGCCCTTAAAACCCAAATCAAAGAGTAGTCTTCTACTCCTAACCAACCATAATCAACAATACTTGGGTCCATGAGATACAATTACTAATCAACTCTGGTCAATCAATTTGACCCAATTATTCAACATTTTAATGCTCAATCATTCAATCAACCAATCATGAAATACAAAAAATCATCCCAATATTTTAGAAAAATCTCTAGTGAAATTCTCTTTCATTTTCAGCCTCCATTTGCTTATTTGAAGGATTCTGTACAAATAGCCAAAGCTCATTTCATTCCTAAATTCCATTATGTCCCTGGGCACATTAATAAAAAACTTTGTGTCTATAAAGACATTATTTTAGAAACAGAATCCATAAAAATTAGCTCAATTAGAGATTCTGAGGAAAGAATCCTTCACCATTCTATCTCTATTATCATAATCATAATTATGGAGGATTATAGAATTCATCATTCAAGTTCCAAAATACTTTTAAATAAAAAATAATATAATTATTTTGACTATATTGATGCATGGCACTAGATCTTCCTGCATCAAAATAGTGATTTTTCTAACTTTTGATTTTTAAATTTTGATAACAATTTTAAAATTGATCTTCCAAATTGGTTCCTACAATGGTGGTCCATTCATGATCTTACCGTAGAACTTTTCTCAATTGATTTACAACAAAATTTTAATTTATTTTCAAAGATTTACCAGCCCTCACCAATTGAGGCTTTCTTTCCCTAATACTTTGTTTTTCAAAAAAATACAAAATACCTTAGATTTTGAAATGACAATGCTCGGTTGAAAATGAAATCTTCACCAGAGAATATTATGTTAAATGGTGGGTAAGTTGAATACCTAGAAAATTATTGCATCCATTAATTATGAATTTACAAGTGTCCATCCTATTATGAGACTAGCCAATCCTTTTATCCAAACTCCATTAATAATTAATGAGCCCATCTACCTAGCTCCACAAATAAAACTATCCACTTCAAATTCTTTCAAACTCAAATTAAAACCTAAATCCAAACCATCTTCAAAGTATAAATAAAAGGCCATGAAGCCAAAATCCAATTTGATGCTAGAGTTAATGCAAAAAACACTTATCCTCCTTGAAGACAATATTGATTCTGACTCTGAATCATTCGTAGAGTCGAATCACCCAATTTAACAAAAAATATAATCATTCTGAAAGGTCACTCCTCAGCAATATAAGGACCCATTCAATAATACTCAGTAATAATAAAGAAATTCAGATAAATCAGTGAATGAACAAAAGAATTTGTCCTTGGCAAATAACCAATGTTTGAATAAAATCGAAGAATCAAATAATTGATGTATCATGATGAAATTTCAGCACAATGCAATGGTCATAATGATCATCAAGACAAGTAATAATTACCTCTCCACAATCAACAAAACAAAGGACAAGAATCCAAGATAGCAATTTTCAAGGAATCAAATGCACAGCAATAGTCACAATGACTTTTCAATGACAACAATCATGACAGAACAATTATGAAGACATAAAGTCCGAGATAACAATTATCAATGAATCTTTATAATTTGTCTATTTCTGTAATTAATGTACTAGTTGTCGAATAATTAGGCAACTATTTATGATTTTTCCTGTTCTTAGCCAAAAGTGGAAATGCAAAATATTTTTACTTTTGTATAATAGAATAGTGTAGGTAAGTGATGGATTTCCGGTGAACTTCACTTTCATTGCCTATAAATAGGCAGCTCTCTCCCATTTGTTTCTCAGAACTTGTTTTCAACTTTTAACTATTTGAGAGAAAAACTAAACTAGTTTTGTAACAAAGGTTTCTTCCTTTCCTCTTTTGTAATCTCTTCTTCTTTCTCAACATTAAATAGTAAGCGGGAGCACTATTTAATCGTTGTCAATTAATTTTATTTAATTGTGCAAGTCTTGAATCTTACCTTGAAATACAATCTTACTATTTTTCTTGCACCCTTGAATACCCAGTCTTTAATTTCTTAAATTATACGTAATTCCACAGTTTTGGTATCAAAGCCTGTGTATTAAGGGTATAATTTATGTAATTAAAGCCAAACCTGGTAGTTTTGGGATATATATATATACATATATATATAGTATAAATGTGTGTGTGTGTGTGTATATTTTATATTATATACGTGTGCGTGTGTATATATACCTATATACATATTATACATATATATACACATATATATTTTATACATGTGTGTATATATGTTATATATTGTGTGTGTGGGCTTTGTTTGCGAGTATATATAACATTACAATCGATATATATCATGTATATATACTACACTAACACACACGTTTTATACACACTAATTAAAAGTACGTGTTATATATTGTATATCCCCTGAATCTTTCTCTCCCCCTAAATCTCTTTCTCTCTCTCCCTATATATATGCATGTGTGTGTGATGCATGTGTGTGTGTTTATAGAGTTTTTAATTTTTGATAAAATAATCATTAAATATTATGCAGAAGGGTATAATAGTAAGAAAATACTCTCAGTCGGTGGGGTCATACAATATCACTATATTTGATGTTTATTAAACTTGTTTTCTATTTTTGTATTAATTTTCTATAGTGAATTTATTTATGTATAAAGCCCTTGTTTGAATGTATGGATCATTGGTCATTTGGTTCATCAGGTGTTCCATTAAAGTTCAGTGATCGGTGCTACTTTAACAATCAAGATGAGGTTGAGAAGTTTGATGGCTCAAATGATTTTGCGATATGGAGATAAAAATGATGGCTCTCCTTGTAATCTGGGATTGGATGAAGCTCTGGAAGATGACAGCAAAATGCTTTCAACTTACATAGAGACAAAAGAATAATATCGTGATAATAGCATAAGACCCTGATTCTCAACCTGGGTGTAGTCACTATCCGATAGATTGTACCTTAAGGGAATGTTCTTTAAATTTAAGATGCGAGATGAAAAAAATTACAAGAGCGTCCAAGTAGAGTATGAAGATGCGGATAAAGCTCTAGTATTGTTACGTTCCTTTCCCAAATCTTATGAGAATTTTGTTGATATTTTAAACCATGGTGGAAAATATCTTTCCCTTGATAATGTAGTTGGAGCCTTGAACTCAAAAAGATTTGCAAAGAAAATGAGAATCTGAAGATAACTTAACAATAAGAGGAAGAATTCTTAAAGCATAAACAGAGAGGAGAATCTATATCCAAATCTAGATCAGGGCATAAAGTAAAATGTTAACATTGTCATGAATATGGACACATATGAAGACTTTTTGCAAAGAGGAAACAAAAGAATAAAGAGAAAGAAACTAAGAGAGTACAAATGTGTTAGTAGTTTCTGCTAAAACATCTAGTAAACAGTGGATCCTTGTTATAATAAGGATTGGTTCAAGAGCTAGAAGGCCATTGATGGAGGATAGCTATTAGTTGGAAATGACAAAACATGCAAAGTCAGATGGAATAATAAATGCGCATGATAGTATTGAGAGAGTTCTGCAAGATGTCAGACATGTACTTGAGCTAAAGAGACTTTATTTCTCTTGGAATATTCGATGAACAAGGTTACTCTTATAAGGCTAAACTCGGAGCTCTAAAAAGTTTTGAGGGATTACTCGGTGATCATGAATGGTATTAGAGAAAATGATTGTTTACCTTGATAAATAGTTTAATGATGTGACAACATCAGTGTACTAGCACTTGCCTCAAACCCAGCTCTTCATGCCAGGACAAAGCATATGAAACTTGATGTCCACTTTATCAGAGATAGGGTTCAACAAAACCAGCTAGTATAAGGTTTGTGTCATCTGTGGACCAATTGGAAGATTTACTTATCAAGTCCCTCTCAACGCCTTGATTCCACAACCTTGAGGACAAGCTTCAGGTGCAAACCTTACCCTTCAGCCTGTAAAGGGATGTCCAGGTTATCACCTCAACATGTCAAGGCAACAATGCAACATGTCAAAGCAACATTGCAATATGTCAAGGTTGATTTCCCTTCGAGCACACTAGGTGAAATCACCTAAACAGTTTAATAGTTTATGAAATCGTCAAACTGATATCTGTCAAAGCTAAGCTAACTCTTTTAGTTAGCTTAGTTTCTTAGTTAATTTCCTCATAATTAAACTTGTAATCATACTTTGAGAGAGTATTAGTACAAATGGAAGTAACTACCTCAGTATGAAAAATGACTGAGAGCTTTCAATTAAGCTAATGATCTCCTTCTTCCTTTGTTGCGCTTAACCTAGTTCCGTTCTTCTATTACATGTTCTTGTATGAAACTTTTAAGTCGTGCTTACAAATTTAATGAGTTTTCCATAATTATAAATGATTAGATTTCAAAACCATAAATGGGAATACTTTCATTATTTACCTTATTTTCACTTTCCAATAGTCGAACCCTTCTTTTGCCGAATCCCTCTTCTTCCCATTTTCACGTTAAGCCATTGCAAATGCAGTAAGAAGATATATATTTCCAAAATTACTTGTCAAAACTTAAACCGCTGACTATTGAATACTATTATTTCTATAATGAATCTTAGATCGGCAAAAATATAGTTAAAATTATTCAGATAGATATTACATCTATATCTCTACTATATTAAAAAGAGCTTAAAGGAGAACAAATGTTATTTCCCTTTTTACCCCTTAAGTCGCATTAAATAAAGTATAGATTAAATTTTTGTAGTTATTTAATTCATTTATATTTTTATTCATGAATTACTCTTTTACTAATATTTTATATCATTATGTAATTAGAAATTCGAAGAATCATGTACATGATTGTTGAGAAATATTTATCCCATGAACATTCTTTTAGCTAGTAACATTGAGTTATTTTATGTTTGCAAGTTTTTTTTTACATTGGTACACAGTGAATATACTTAGTATTTGTATAGTTTTTTTTTGTTTTATAATAAGTGTAATATTTTCACTGTTTATTATTCATTGTAAAATGTTTTCAAGATTATACTTTCTCTTCTCAAATAAATCTTTTCCTCTTCTTAGATAATTTTTTTCTATTAATTTCTTTTCAGCTCATCATACGATATTCATTTGTTAACAATCTGGATGTTTTGCATTCTTAAATATAAAATTTCTTGTAGATAATTTTTCATCTCCAGATGATGCACGACTTATTCAAATTTCATCTACTTATACTAGTTTAATTGTAAGTATAGCATCTCTAAGTGATGTACGGTATATTCAAATTTCTTTATATATGTAATAGTTTAATTTTAAATTTGAGAAAATTGTATTTGTTATTATTTTTATTTTAGATTTATAACAACTTTGAAAACTAATATATTCTTTCAAGGGAAAATAGCAGGAAAACACAGGTTTCGGTGGTATAGTTGCAAAAACGGCCGAAATATGAAAGTGGTAAATAATTTATTTACCATATTTCGGCGATTTTTGAAAAAACAAATTTTGGACATTTTTGCAAATTGAGCTAGGAAATGGATCATTTTTGTAGTTCTCCCTTTCTTCAATCTTAATATTTATTTTATAATTTTAAAATACTTCAACATGTGCGAAGCACATCCTTCTCGACTGGTATAATTAAATATGTAAACTATAATTGTAACAAGTTTCATTAAATAAAATATTTAATACTTACTAACATGTGACTATTAATGGTATCAGTTTATATTAACTAAAATGTCGCTTTCTGTTATATATTATTAGAACAAATGTATTTATTTCTCCTGTATCCGTAAATTAATATTTGAACTCAATCGTAGAAGTATATAATAGCAATTGAATAATAGAAATACTGATTTTTTGATCAACCAAAATATTATTTTTTTAACCATTAGTAAAAAATATTTTATGACAAGTCGTTACATGCATATTAGTGTGGATTTTGGCAATTAATGAAAATAATTGTGTAGTATCTTACACGACGTAAATAGATATGATATTCCGTATTAAATATATTTTTGGCAAATAATCGTGTATAAAATTAATTGTGGTTTTGGAAATTAATTGAAAATAAAGACAAAATTAGGATTTTGGCAATTAATGAAATAAAGCCAAATTAAGTTTTTGGAAATTAATTGTGTATAAAATTATGTATTAAGTCCTTCTACTTTAATCATCCAAAATATTATTTAAATTCAGACTGTTAAATGATATTTTTTGTCTCTGAAATTCTCAATAGAACCAAAAGCGAAATGAAACTGTAAGGTAATTAAATCATAAAGATGATCATATGTAGATCAATCTGAATCCTGAGTAGTCATGAACTCTTATTCATGTCTAATGGATATTTTGATTCACTTGTTAAGGTTTGTTTGTAAAACAGGCTAGTGACTTTTGTTTTGGAGATTCAGTGATGTGGATGACTGGGAATATGATCTTGCAAGATTTGGAATGCAAGCTTTTTTAATGGATCGTATATTTATTCCCTTAAGTTTTAATTCTAAAACTGAATGGTTATTAAGCTCAAATTTATAATAAGATTATAAATTAGTCATTCACTAATAGATTTGTGGTACTTAAAGATCAAGAGGTATTTAGAGGGGTAAAATGATAATTTTGATCAGTTCTAATTTATAAACCAATAATTGAAGGACAGAACTAAATGAAATGGTTATATTAGTGGATTACATGAGAATACTCTATAAATACATTCTATAATCACTTAGAGTTCAATTTCATATCTATAGTGAATTAATAATGGAATTAATAAATATGATTATTTAATTAAAAACTTTAATTAATAATCTAGTTTATTGGAGCTTAGGATTATAGATCTATGGTCCTCAAGTCACCTCTATATTACGCAATCTAAAGTCTGAATATTTCAGGACGTGAAAAAAGGACAGACTTGCAAAGGATTTTTTATTATAGGGCAAGTACATCATTATGAGATAATTATGTGTGATTAATTACTGAAGAATTAATTAATTAAATTTAGTATATATATAAATATAATTTTTAGAAATTATATATAAATAATTATCAATTATTTTTTTAATTAACGATAAGTGAGACAGAATATCTAATTTATGAAATTAGATAATTAAAATATTATTAAATAATAATTTAAATCAACTAAATTTATTTTTTGTGAAATAATAGATAATTTAGTTAATAAGAATAATCAGATATATTAATTTTGAATTAATTAATATCTACATATTTATCTGATTAAAATATATATTTAATTTGTAGTAATTGTTACATGTCGATCAATGATTGGGAATCGTAGATCACCATGGACTACTAGAGTGTCACGTGACACTACAGCAGCAAGTGTGTAACACTGCAGTGCCACATAGCACTGTAGTGTCGCGTAACACACAGTGTGGTGAGGCACTGTGATGGTTCACGCCAACTGCAGTGCGGTGTGGCACTGCAGTTCTGCACCATTATAGAGTGGGTCTCACTGTATTGGGTAATTTGAAATTAAATACTAATTTTTAATTATCCCTAAATATTTGATACGTCATTATCTAGAAAAGATACAGATATTATTCTAATGGCTTTAGTTGATAAAAAAAAGCTAATCGGTTCATCAATCAAGAATCGAATTGATAACACAGTTAGTGTCACAGTAATTTTTCTCTGCGATTAAAAGTTAATAAAATCTCTAAAAGAATAATCATCGCGTTCTTTTGATAATCGTCTCACAAAGTTATTCTCAGTAAATCTCTAGATCTCTACATCTAGAGACAGAAAAAATGTCTTGTAATATTTTACGTGCTCACAAACGAACTAGTATGTTGAGGATTGACTTGGAAGATCTTGGTGTGGATCTCATAGTCTACTAATCGTTGGAACGCTTTCGTGGGACGGAAGATCGATCGATTTTGCAAGGACGCTTGATTATCGTGAAATCGCGCAAGTTATGTTTTATTAAAAGATTTGATCTTTATTAAAAGTTTAATTTTCTAAATTGCCACGCGCCACACCCTTCCGCCGCGCACGCGCCGCGACGACCAACAAGTGCTATTAGAGCGACCTTTATATTTATATGTAAAATGTTGTTTGGATTTTCTTGCATTATTCATATAATATGAGATATGTATTAATGAATGGATGGTTATATATTTTTTAATGCATGGAAAATAATGGATCGTTGATTCAATGGTGATTATTTGATTAGGCTTTGTTCTTTTAATTTTTTCTTTGGATATTGTGTAAGCCGTTTTGGGGCGTAGAAATTTTTGTAATTTTATTTTGAATATTTATTGTAATTATTCAGATTGCGAGAAGACGAAGAACACAAGATGAACAACGGAGGAAAAACAAAAGAAATATGAATTCTTTTAGAATTCCTGCACATGATTGAAAATTAGATTTCTGGTGTCAGCGCCGTCGATTAATGATTACCACCAATGTCACCAGAATTTACTGTTCTGGCGACGTCTGGAGGCAGCCGGCGACGGTGGTTAGTGGCAGATGTGGCTGGCCGACAGTGATGGGAGGCGGTAGGAGAGTCTTATTGTTGGTGGTAATTGTTGTCACATTTGGAGAAGTTTCACATAAACTTTGATACCAATCAATCCTATCACTGTAGAATTTTATGATAATCCTAAGTCTATCAATTATCCTATTAAATGTTGAAATTAATGTAATTTTAAAATTAATAAAAAAAATTAATTTAATAAAAATTAGAAATTAATAGGTTGACTGGGTTTGACCCAAATTTGACGAAATCAAATAAAGTGTTTATCTGACTAAGTCAAAGTCAACTATTTTTAAAGAGATAATTATAGAAATTTTATTTAATTAAGAAAAATAGTTTGTCCTAATTAAATAGGATCTTGTTCAAAACTTGAAGATTATGAAGATGGACATCAGGAGGAGAAAGCAATACTTGAGAAATATGTATTGTTGAAGTTCGCTTTGTAATTTTATTTTTTATTACAAGAGTTGTATTTTAGAAGTACTTAATAGTCACTCGATCAATTATTATTTTTGAATAATTTTTTAATAATTTTTTAAATTTATGTCCATGAATTTTTCGATCTTATGTCCTACATGAATATCCCACACAGTTTCATTTGATCATGCATCTCATCAGTAGAAACATAATTTATTAGGATTAACCTAATATGTTTATATGTATTATTTTATGAAATCAATTAGTTATAAACTGCTAGGTTTTAATTAGTTAAAACCTTGTAATCACACCACACTAAGGGCTATTGTAACATTTAGAATAACCGACTTTAGTAAAAGAGTTCTGTTAAAAATTGATGAATATAATTAATTAATTCATCTAAGTTCACCTAATTATTACTTAAGCGTTTTAGAAGGTTAAATGAGCTTATACCAATGAGATTGGTATAACTGATTATTAAATATTCATAGGGTAATTATTTTAACCAATGATTAATTTTGAATTAATTAATTAGTTAAAATAGAAACACATAATCCTAAAATAGTGAGTGGGAGAAGGTTGACATGTCAATGTAACATATTGTCTCCATCATTAGTACAACATTGTGAGGTGCAGTAAGGGTCTCAAGATGGATTGGTTTTCATCCCCCAAAGGAAAGTTTCAAGCTATACCAATACCAAGTTTGTACTTCTTAAAAAGATAGGAGAAAGTGATGTAGTTTAGTTTTGACCGACCCTAAGTTGGCATATTCTAAATGAAGTCATGGAATCTGATATGATGAGTTACCCTCACAAAGTCACAATTAAGTTTTCATGTAGACAGTTGTGACTTGAACGAACAAATGATACCTTATTGTTAAAAAAAATATGAGATATTTTAAGTTTTAATTAATAAGGATGAGAATGTTTCATAGACAATCTAAGGTTAATCTGACTGACCCTAAAAATGTTAAGGATAAATAGGATGCTTGCATCATATCAAACGATAAGGCGAAGTGCTACATATTTTTTATCATGAATGATGTTCTAAGAACCAAGCATGAAAGCATAGAGACTGCCTATGAGATTAAAGAATCTCTATAGGTGATGTTTGGGCAGTAATCTGATCAAAGTCGTCATGAGGCCACTAGGAGCTATATGCAACTAAGATGAGAAATGGTACTTTTGTGCAAGAACATGTCTTGAACATGATCAACATAATACACGAGTCAAAAGTACATGGGGTGACCATTGATGAGCGGACTCAAGTTAGTATTATACTACAGTCACTCACACTAGCTTTTTCTGCGTTCACGACCAACTATGTTATGAACAAGTTACAATTCAACATGACCCGATTGTTGAATGAACTGTAGATTTTTTAGTCACTCAACCTTAGAATGACTAAAGAGGGCGAGCAAATGTTGTTAAGCAAAAGCATTCTTCCAATATTATTGAACAAGAAAAAGAAGAATAATAATGGTAAGGAAAAAGATAAGAACAAGAAATAGAAGAAAGCCAAGACATCGTCAAAAGCCAAGAAGAACAAGAAAGACAACCCGTCAAAGGGAAAATGATTCCACTGTGGGTTGAAGGTCATTGGAAGAGAAACTGTAACAAGTATCTATCCGAGCTGAAAAGGAAAGGTAAATATGATTTACTTATACTTGAAGCTTACTTAGTGGAATATGATTTGTCATCATGGATACTTGATTTAGGTGCTACTAATCAAGTATGTTCTTCTTTGCAGATACTTGATTCGTCAAGCGAACTGGCTGAAGGCTAGGTCATTTTGAGAGTTGGCAGTGGTGCGCTCATGTCAGCTAAATTATTAGAAGCAGTCCATTTTCTTTTGTATATAATTATTTGGTTTTGACTAATGTTTATTATATTCCTGGCTTTTCGAGAAATTTGATTTCTCTTTCTTTTTCGCAAAAACAGTTATTTAAAGTTTTTTTATTAATAAAGATTTTATTATTTTTAAAAATGGATTTGATATTTGTCATGCTAAAATCATAAATGGAGTGTATATGCTTAGATCTACTGAGCGCGCATTAAATAATTATGAATTATTTAAAGTAGTATAACATAAAAGTAACAAACGACAAAGAGTTTCTTATGATGATGATAACATATATCTTTGGCATCTTAAGTTGAGACATATTAATCCAGATAGGTTAAATAGGTTAACAAAGTTGGTGCTTTGAGATAACTAAAAGTTAGAACTCTTCATATTTGTGAATGTTGTCTAGAGGGTAAAATAACTAAGAGACCTTTCATAGGATAGGGCCAAAGAGCCAATGAACTGCTTGAACTAGTACATAGTAATTTCTTTGGACCGATCAATATACAAGCTAGAGGTGGGTATGGGTATTTTGTCACTTTAATTGACGACTACTCAAGATATGGTTATAGTTACCTAATGCATAGAAAGTATGAAACTTTTAGAAAGTTTAAATACTTCAAGGCTAAAGCTGAAAAGCAATTAGGTAAATCACTGAAAATCCTTCGATCCGATCGAGGTGATAAATACTTTGATTTAGAATTCAAGGATTATTTGCTGGAGTGTGGAATCCTATCCCAACTTATAGAACCTAGAATACCACAGCAAAATGGTGTTGCAGAGAGGAGAAACCAACCTTATTGAATATGATTAGGTCTTTTGTGGACTTTTTGGATGTGGAAGGCAGAGGAGAAAGTTTTTTGGAGAGGAAACGAAGATGAATCCAACCGGGAGACGAATCTCAACTTCAATCCATCCTCAAATCTAATTTTTTTCTTCTATTTTCCTCTATGTTCATGAATATTATTAGGATATTTTCTTATTCTAGTATGTTCTAAATTTCTTATCGAGGGCTATAAATTTTGATTTTTAATTCAATCGATATTTATTCAGTATTATTGAATGTTTTAATCTGTTCTTAATGCTTGTGACTGTCTGGCCAACTATTGAATGATTTTAGATTTAATTCTGAGACTGAGAAGTGATAATTAAATATTCTCTTTGTTTATAACATCATTAGAATTTCATAAGTTAGAGATAAGTATGAATCTAGTGTAGTAACTGTAATTACTTGTGCTTAATGAGTTTCATAATATCGAATCTTGACATAGATATATGATTCATATTTTTTTATTCATTATTATTGATGCTTGAGAAAGACTGATAATTATATTAGAGAAACTCGCTATCAATGTTCTGAATAAACGTTAATTGAATGAGAATTGGAATTTAGAGCGTTCGGTTTGGTGTCATCAAAAACTCTAGAGCTTTTAACTACTAAAATTTTATCATTGTCAAATCTCTATCGTTGTAGTTTAAAAAGAATTTTAGTTTAATTAAAAATCCCATATTTTCGTCATTCTCAAGTAGAATTAAGGTGTAGTTAATTTCAATTATTAATATCAAACAATCATGTGCATGATACTCTATTTTTATAAAAATTTATTACTTGACGACGATAGTGTACACTTCAACTATAGAAAATCCGTAACAAGTTTTTGGCGTCATTGCCAGGGATTGATTTTGTTTATTAATATTGGAGTTACATATCTTGAATTTTACTTTGAGTCTTATTTGATTTATTTACGGTTATTTTTTTTAATTTTCAAGCGTTCTTTGTGGTGTATGAGAAAATTTGGAAGCTAGAATTTGACTCCCCTTAATTTGGAAATTGAGCAAACATGTCGACGTAATAGAAAAGTAAGGAGAGAAGCTTCGAAATGACCTCAAGAAAACATGGAAGACGTTCGAGAAATCCTGAAATCGTGAACAACCAAAATAATTGGGCAATTCAAGATTATATGATGCCATTTGTCAATGAGGCTGCATTATCCATTCAACACCCTACTATTAATGCCAATAATTTTGAGATAATGCCGGCTACTATTAAAATGGTACAAGAAAATTAGTTCAGTGGTCTACCTAACGATGATCCAAACTTCCACATAGCGACTTTTCTCGAAATTTGTGAGACATTCAAGCATAATAATGTCACATCTGATGAAATTAGGTTGAGATTATTCCCATTCTCACTTTAGGATAAGGCTAAGAGTTGGTTGAACTCTCTGCTAGCTGGATCAATCATAACTTGAAATGGTTTATCTAAGAAATTTTTAGCAAAGTTCTTTCTACCAGCTAAAGGAGCAAAAATAAGGAATGAGATCACCTCATCTTCCCAACATGATATGGAGTCTCTTTATGAAGCATGAGAGAGTCTTAAAGAGATGTTGAGAGGATGCCCACATCGTGGACTACCTGGATGGCTGCAAGTTCAAACTTTTTATAATGGTTTGGGGAATTCAACAAAGATGCTACTGGATGCAGCAGCAGGAGGTGCTTTGATGGGTAAAACACATGAGGATGTTTATGGCTTGCTAGAAGAAATGGCTTCTAATGCTTATCAGTGGCCAACTGAGTGTAATGTACCAAGAAAGACTCATGGCGTTCGTGAAGTAGATGCACTTATTGCCCTTACAGCTCAAGTAGCTACACTTTCACAGCAATTTAGCTCTTTCACTGTCAATGCTAGTGTAGTTCATGCGACACGGGAAGTTTGAAAATTATGTAATGGACCTCATTCTAGCACTGAATTTCACGTTGGAAATCCATTTGCTCTTTCTCAATCCGAACAAGCTAACTTTGTTGGGAACTACAATAGGCAAAATAATCCATTCTCCAACACCTACAATCAAGGATGGAGAAATCATCCTAATTTCTCGTGAAAGACTGGTCAGAATGTGATTAATCTACCAGTGGTAACTCAGCCGCAGTTTTAGCCTCAACAACCTAAATTTCTCTAGAAGATGCTATTTCCCAGCTCACAGTTAATACTACTTAATTTATGGCAAGAACAAATGCTACACTTCAGAGATAAGAGACAAGTATTTAGATGCAAAAAACCAGTATTCAGAGTCAAGCTACGTAGATTAGGAATTTGGAGCTTCAAATGGGTCAATTGTCAGAAATACTAACTCAGAGACCACAAGGTTCTCTACTAAGCAACATCTAGAGGAATCTAAAAGGACAAGTAAACGCCATTAATTTTCACAGTGGTAAAGAGTTAGCAGAACCTCAGAAAGCCACTATTAAAAATTCTCAGCCAATTGAAGCATAAGCTGAGACAATGGGTAACGATCTTAGGAATAGATCATAAAAGAAGAAAGGCAAGCCTAAGTCAAAGCTCTTTCTTGATAATTCTCCACCATGTGTTCCGCCTATCTCATACCTTCAACGGTTCCAAAAGCAGAATTTGAACAAGCAGTTTTTTAAGTTTCTTGATGTATTTAGGAAACTACATATTAAAATCCCCTTTGCTGATGCTTTGGAACAATTACCGAGCAATGTCAAATTCATGAAGGATATTGCCTCCGAAGTTAAAGGACCCTAGGAGTTTTACTATTCATTGCACCATTGAGAATTCATATTTTAAAAAGAGTTTATGTGATATTGGGTTGGTGTCAATTTGATGTCATATTCAGTTTATAAAAAATAAGTTAGGTCTTGAAGAAGTTAAGCCCACAACGATATCCATAGAGTTAGCTGATCGGTCTATCATATATCAATTGAGGATTATTGAGGATGTTTTGGTAAAGGTAGATAAATTTATCTTCTCAGCTAATTTTATTGTTCTTGACATGAAGGAAAACCAAGAAATTCCAATTATTCTTGGTAGAACATTTTCAGCTACGGGAAGAACTCTGATTGTTGTGTAAAATCGGGAACTTATTCTAAGAGTGTAAGATGATTAGGTAATTTGTAATGTCTTCAAAGCAATCAAACACCCAAATGATATGAATAGTTGTTTGCGGGTGGATGGTGCAGAATTTAGAGAAGGTAAACCTAGACACCTACCATTATTGAAAAATTATCAGTGTTAGACCTCCACATTCGGTACACCTTTATGGGAGAAGCATTCACTTTGCCTGTCATTATCTCTACTTCGTTAAATGGTGAACAAGAAGACAAGTTGCTGAGTGTTTTGAGAGAGCAACAAATGGTCTTAGGATGGTCAATTTTTGACACAAAGGGAATTCTAAAGTCAGTGGACAATGGGTGAAGCTTGGATGATCATTATGTCTGACTGACGACATTAAAGAAAGTGCTTCTGAGAGGAAACCTGATTATATTTCTATGATTTCATTTTTTTAGTTTTTTTAATTTTATTTTGCTTATTTTATTATTGTTTTTCTTTAGGTTGTTATAAAAAAAATTACGGATGAATCTGGTGCATGCACCACTTTCCTCTTAGTTTGAGACAACAAGAACAATGTAGAGACTGACGAGGATGATAGATATCTCATCATTATTCAGGGAAGTGCTCTCTACTTACTCCGTTCACATATTTTCTTTTAATTGAGGATAATGAAAATGTTAGCTTTGGGGGTGTTAATTTTCTGTATTTCAGTGTTTTCTTTTGTTTCAGTTTTATTTTATTTTATTTACTTTGTTGTCTTAATTTCTATTATTTGATTCATTTTCTGAGTTTTAAAAAAGATTGGCATTTTTGTTGTAGACAACACTAACACTTATGATGAGATCGGTTTTGATGTATTGATGACTTCTAGAAAAATGATGAATTTGTGCTTATGTGTGTTTGAACCAATTGTTGATTTACATTGTAGAGAATCCTGACAAAATGAGCACCTAGTCTTGATTGTTTGATTTTCTTTATGCTTAGAGAAGGTTTATGTGATCTAAGGAATCAAAATGATATTGCTAGAACTCTAGAACTAGTTGGATTGGTACTCGAGGTGAAATTATAGGCTACACTTTACTTAGGACATGATTTAGGTCATCTTTGGACCGTTTGAGCTTTTCAAGCTAACATGTGCATAAGTGTTTCCCTATTCATCCATGTTGAGCTTACATAGTCATTTTTTATCACCCATGACAACTTTCCAACCTTATAAAAAGTTTCTCCTCTTTAACCCTTTTTACTCATAGTATTTGAATGTTCTAGGAATATGCTTGGATCTATGATAATTTGGGTAAATGAGAGAAGTTTTGATATATAAAAAATGTGAATAAGTTTGATTTCATATCCCTCTTGGACTTGTGTGATTAAGCTAGAAGGGGTGTTTTAACACCTAATACCCTAAGACCAACTAGTTTGAGAGCTACTAACTGAAAACTCGTTAAGGAAAATAAAAGCCTAAGGAAATCAAATTCAAAAAAAAAAAATAATGGTTGAGCAATGTTGAATATTTCAAGTGGTGGAATGACAAGTTTAAGGGTGTTGCAAGAAGAGAATTAAACTTGTTGATTCCTAGAATGCATATTTGACATGGGTAAAGATTGAGCCAAAATAATATTTTTTATCATACTCTAAACTCTAGCCATACATTACAAGCCTATGAAAGTCCTACTGATCCTAAGTGATGTGGTTTGCCTACATTAGTGGAGAGAGGCATGAAAAAATAGTTATGGAGTTCTAATCTATTTATAGATTATTAGATCCACTTTTACAAGACTTGATTACATAAACTCATTTCGGTTTAAGAGATTGGACGACTTAAGGTGACACACACATACACTCGGGACTTTTCAAGTTGTAATGCAAGTTGATAATTGTGTTAAACATTTACATTATCATAATTCAGAAGTTTTCTTGGGTTATTTCTATTTTAGAATCTCTTAGACAAGTTAGTTAGTAAAAAACACTACGCCACTCTTTCTTTAGCTTTTCAGAATTAGTGTTTTTTTATTTTTCTTGTTTGATTTTTTTGTTTTGTTTTGTTTTGCTCGAGGACTAACAAAACGTTAAGTTTTGGGGTATTTGATGAGTGTATTTTGCTCTCGTAGTTTAGATAATCCTAACCTTATTTTTGTTGGTTCTTTTAGATTTATTGATTGATTTATGTATATATTTGTATCTATCTTGTAGGTTTGATATTCAATTGCATTTGGATTGACTTGGAAAGATTTGGAAGTCAAAAATTCAGAAAAATCACAAAAAGAACGGAACTGGGCAGGAGGTCTAGTGTCACGACTGGAGATATTTTGACATTTTTTCATCTTTTGCGGCATAAATTCTTGCAATTTGTTTAGCTACTAACTGTGAATCTAAATAAATATTTATTTTTCTTACCCTGATCTCTTTTGCGAGACGAATTCAGGTGATTAACGCTTCATATTCTTTTTAGTTGTTTGAGGTGTTGAAGCCAAATGATATGGCTTGTTCAATGAATTCTCCATGGGAGCTCGCATTATCATGCTTGCACCTGATCCTAAATGATTAGAAGCTCCCTCTATAGGTCCCATTCATCTTTTAGCGGATCTACTTCTATGATTTTTTCATTTTGCCATGTTGTGAATTCCACGATGAAATCTGCCAGCACTTGAGACTTCATGGCAATCCTTGGGACATAACTTATTTCGCGTTGTCTGAACTCTACTACCCACTTGGCTAGTCTACCCATCAGATCTGGTGAGTTTAGAATGCACTGGATCGGGAATTCTGTTGATACTACTACGGGATGTACTTGAAAGAATGGTTTTAATTTACGTGACGCAACCACTAAAGCTAAAATTATTCTTTCAATTTTTTGTACCTGGTATCTCCATCCACTAAGATTTTGCTAATGAAGTAAACTGGTTTCTGTGAATTTCCTTCTTCTCTGACCAGCACTGCGCTGACAGCTACTTCTGAAATCGACAAGTACAAGTATAATTTGTCTCCTGGTTGTGGCTTCGACAGGATAGGCGGTGGGGTTAAATATTCTTTAACGACCTTGAAAGTCGTTTCGCAGTCGTCATTCCACCTTTGAGTTGAATTTTTTATGATCTTTGCAAAGAAGGGTTGACTTTGCTAGGAATCTTCCTATAGCCACTAACTTTCCTATAAGACTTTGAAAATATTATAATATTGCTAGGGTCTTATACTCTATGTGTGCTTTTATTTAGTCTAGATTGACCTCTATTCGTCTTTGTGATACCATATGTCCAAGGAACTTGCCTTCTTTGATTACAAAATAGCATTTTTCAGGATTTAGCTTCATGTAGTATTTTCTCAATTCTGAAAAGGATTTCTTCTAAGTGTTTGACATGATCTTGACTCCAAAAGAGCATTTTTTGTATGACAAGGTGGCCTCTATATTAGTCACCTTAGTTCCCTGATTGAGCTTCACTTCTACCAGTTCTTCTGTCGCTTCATACCTTGGAGCCTTGTTTTTGGAGAACCGATCTGGTGTCTTTAATTGTTATTGTTGTTGACTTTTTGGCCTTTTCCTAGTTGTTTTCCTGGTGGCATTGGGTGTGGTTACCGTACAACATCGAGCCACCTCTTAATCTCCTATAATCACATGAATTCCATCGGATGTTGGATATTTCAAGGTCTTGTGATAAGTTGATGAAACTGCCTTCATCTTATGTATTCAGGCTCTACCTAATATGAAATTGTATAGAGAAGGTGTATCAATGATCGCAAACTCCGTTAAGTGGTTGAAAGGTTCATCTAACACAGGAAGGTAAAGCGTTCCTTTTGAATAAGTTACTTCTCTATTAAATCCCACCAGTGGTTACCTCGGGTTTTGTAATTTTTCCACTTCGATCCCCATTTTGTCCATGGTAGTATGGTAAAGTAAGTTTGGGGCGCTACCATTGTTTATCAATACTCTTCTTAATAGGAAATCTCCAACTTAAACGGATATCACCGGAGCGTCGAACTGACATTATGGGATGTGTACGTCTTCCTTGTCATTGAAAGTGATTAGAGCTTCTTCAAAAGGGTTTTCTTCTCCTCGTTCAACCATTGTTTTCTTCTTGCAATATTGTTTTCTTTCTTTTCGACTTGTCCTTTCATGTTTAATCAATGTTATTATAATATCCAGTATACGTAGTGGTCATGCTGTTTTCCTTGGTTCCACGTGCCTTTCTGCCTGTTTGTTATATGTCTTGGCAATATACTGACGAAGGTGTCCTCTGTTGATGAGTTCTAAAATATAATCTTTTAATTGATAACAGTCTTTTGTCATATGCCCATAGCTCTTATGGAATGAGCAAAATTTGTGCTTGTCTTTCTCTGCAGGCTCTTTTCTCAATGGTGGTGGCTCTCTATAGCCATGGTTCATCTCTTATCGCCCACAAGATCTAGTTGACTGGGATTGTGAGATAAGTGTAGGTTCTTTCTCTCCAAACAAACTGCTCAGGTCCTCTCGATCTTTTTTCTTGTCCTCTTTCATCACGCTTGTCTTTGCCTTCGGGAGCTTCATTTTTTCACTTAACATTTTAGTTGGACGTTGCAACTAGTTGTTCTGACAATCACGCCAAACTCTTTTTTCTTCCTCAAGGTTTATATATGTTTGATCTCTGAGAAATTCTTTTGTCATGGTCAGCGGCTTCTCTTTGGAAAAGTCTTCAAATAATGATGACTGGGGATCTAAACCTCTTCTGAATGCCAACCGAGCCACACGGTCGTCGCAGTTCTTGACTTTCCCCATTTCTTCTTTAAATCTTTGAGTGTATTCTCGCAACGATTCTCCTTCCTTTATTGAGACCGTTAAGTGATACTATGAATCTTTGGTAACGGATCGCTACGTTGCATACTGTTTCAAAAAGACATAAGACATAATAGAAAAGTTAGTAATATAAAAAGGAGGGAGACAATGATACCACTTTAACACGTTGTTGTCGAGGCTTGTCGGGAAAAATCTACACATGAGCACGTCTTCATGTTGATAGAGTGCCATCATCTGTCGAAATCACCTTAGAGCTCTACTAGATCCGTCTATCCCACATAGTATTTGAATTTTGGGGGCGTGAATTTCTTTAGGATTGGCATCGATAGAATCTCCGGAGCCAGCGGAGTTTGGGTAAGAGACTCCAGATTCGCTACTATGGTAGTGCTCAACATCTTGGCTTCTCTATGTCATGTTCTGTTAATCCATCTCTGACTCCCTGGACTCCTGTCGCTCTGTTTTTTATGTTTTTCGATTGTTCCTCGCCTTCTTCATTGCATTCATTATCATTTCCTTGATTCAGTCTAGCATTTTTCTTGACTGCCGCATCTTGCCTTTCATCTACTACTTCACGATACGACTGGCTCATTTCGTTTCATGTTTGTTGGACTTCTTACTGCAAGGTAGCAACTTGATCTTGTAGCGTATGAAGAGTTGTATTTAAAGTTTTTACATTTTGATTTTCCAACTCTGTGATCCTTTTGAGAATTGTTTCAAGAATTGCCAGAACATCATGATTTCTCTACTCGGCATTATTTCTGCTTTAACCATCACTAGCCACACTAGATATTGCTCTCGGCATTCTCGAAGCTTTGTAAGTTGATTCTTCTTGAGTGTCTTTCAGCTCTCAATGAAAGCACTAATCTATAAAAAAAAATTTTGTCCTCGAATGTATTCAAGTATTGAATATGAATAGAAATGAAAATATAAGAAATGAAAGACTAGTAGAAGAAATTGTAAGCTTATATCTTGATTGAATTAGATTGAATTGTCCTTATTTGATACATACGAATATATATATAGGCATTTCCCTCCTTGGTCATTTGGCCTCTGTTTCCCTAGATTTAATGAATATTTAAGGATAATTTCTTAACCGTTTGACGGTATCGTGGGGTGGGTGAGTAACTGACGCTAGTCTTAACACTCCTTTGACTACCACGTCGTCCCTGCTGGCCCCGTCATTTTCCACTTCTGCATCCTTTACTTTCTTCTTTTTCCACATGCTGGCAGTTCTTTCAGAGAGAAATATGCCCCGTACAGAAACTAACACAAAGTTGTTTAGAAAAATAAAAAAATGTCATAAATCTAACAATTTTTAAACAGAATCATTTGTCTAAATGAACATGTAGAATTGCCTTTTGCCACAAATACTATTAAATTTGTAAATTTGAAAAAAAAAACTAAGACCAAATGGAATTGCAGAGTACTTTTAATTGTAGCTATTGCATCAGTGTGTATTTAAAGTTAGTCGTAATTGTTTACTTTTTTTACTAAATTCAATTCCTCCAACGGAGAATATGCTTTCCAGTCTACCTGTTACACCAGTCCAAAATCCAAATGTATTCACTTAATTTGGAGTAGTGGAAAAAATAATTTGGTATAAATTTTTATTAATTCAAATTCAAGAACACTCTATCTTGCCTAAGAAAATGGTGTTTGACTTCAAAATATTTCATAATTTTTCCACAAAAGGCGTTACTTGCATTTCGGATTGTTGCACCGGCTAAGAGAAAAGCATATTCTCCACATTGGAACGCTTTAATATAGTAATAATACACAGAAGTAAACGAAAACAAAAATAAAAGGTCGCTAAACTTAATTGAAAAGACAAAATTACAACAGACACTTAACAAAGTCTTCCACAACATGTTGTCTTGCGACAGCCATTGTTCAGGATCGCCATCGAAGTTGCTATTGATTTCTGTCGTTACAACCATCTTGTTCCGTTCCATTAACTCTCAATTATCCTTTACTTACTCTCGCTTCAAAGAAAATGATCATACTATTGTGCTTCAAGGAGATGCTTATCATGAACATGATTCACTCCTTATGCTCACCAAATGTCAGAACTACAGTGTTGGCAGAGCCATTTACAGCAAATATTTTCATCTTTGGGACAAGAGTTCCGGAAAAACTGCAGATTTCACCACTCATTTTTCTTTCATCATCAACCCTGTTCCACATAAAGATCCGGGTGACGGAATCACTTTCTTCCTTGCACGTCCTGGTATACCACTTCCTAATCATACCGATCCCGGCGTCATCGGTCTTGAACCCAATAGTAAAATGGAGGATGGTAACCAGAAAAACCAATATCCATTTGTAGGTATAGAATTTGATACTCATTGTAATCCTGGTTGGGATCCATTTTATGAACATGTTGCCATTGATGTTAATTCTATGATAAGTACGTATACTACAGAATGGTTTCGAAATATAACTGTGAACAGAATTTACAATGCTACTATTAGTTTTGATTCTAGTACCACCAACTTAAGTGTTTCTTTCATTGGCTATAAAAATAATACAGTAGTGCAACAATCCCTTTCTGCTAATGTCAACTTGAAGGATTACTTGCCGGAATTCGTTCAGTTTGGTTTCTCTTCATCAACGGGGAGGTTATATGAGGATCATATTCTTGTCTCGTGGACTTTTAGTTCAAGTTCTATACCTAGTGTTCATAGAAACATCAAATGGTCTGCTATAGTTATATTAATCGCTATATTAGGATTCATCATGCTTGTTTTTTGGAAGATGAAGAACAGAAGTAGGGAACAAGCCGACTTCAGCTTTCATAATCTCAGCACGGACAATGAATTTGAAATCGACACAGATGATCCTGGGATATTTTGCTATGAAGATCTCGCTCGTGCAACGGGTAACTTTGGGGAGGAAAACAAACTTGGAGAGGGAGGATTTGGAGCAGTTTACAAAGGCTATTTAAGTTATTTAAGCATTTTCGTCGCAATAAAGAAGATATCAAAGGGATCCAAACAAGGGATAAAGGAGTATGCCTCTGAAGTGAAGATTATTAGTCAGTTAGGTCACAAGAACTTAGTGAAACTAATTGGTTGTTGCCACCAAAAGAATGATTTGCTTCTCATTTATGAGTACTTAGCTAATGGAAGCTTAGATTTACACCTCTTCAAATCCGAAAGCGAATTAACATGGAAGATGAGAGTTGAAATTGCTCGAGGGATCGCGTCGGGTTTGCTCTACTTACACGAAGAATGGGAACAATGCGTTGTTCACAGAGACATTAAGTCGAGCAATGTCATGTTAGATGCGAATTTCGTTCCAAAGCTCGGAGATTTTGGATTAGCAAGACTAATTGAGCATTCTAAAGGATCAAAAACCACAGTGTTGTCAGGGACAATGGGTTACTTAGCTCCCGAATATGTAGCAACCGGAAAGGCGAGTGGGAAAACAGATGTATTTAGCTTTGGGATTGTTGTTTTGGAGATTGTAAGTGGAAGAAGATCCCTTGACTTCAATTACCCTTATGAACAACAAAGTTTGGTGGATTGGGTTTGGAAGCTTTATGAAACGGGAAATCTCTTGGAAGCGGCTGATCCGAGACTTGGTCGGAATTTCAATAAGAAGGAAATGGAGAGATTGATAACGGTTGGACTTTGGTGTGTGCATCCAGATTTCAACATTAGACCAACAATGAGGCAGGCTATGCCTTTGCTTGATTTTGAAGCAAAGTTGAATGCATCTCCACCACAGATGACAATTGCAACATTCCCAGCTCTTCCTTTACTTAATCCACAGCCATCATCAAATACGGACGATCAAACAGTCGTTTCACCATCAGCTGCACTGCTGGATCGTACAAGCAGAAAGCTACGTTCACTTATTACACCAGGTACTACAAAATCATGCCACATATTCTTGAATTACGTACTTGAAAATCATATGTTATATGATTAAACGTTATGAAACGATGAGTTAGAAAAGTGTTGTATGCATATGAGTTTGTTGATTTTGGTTTATGTTCAATTACAGGATTGTAAAATAAGACAGGTAAACTTATCTTCCTTTGGATTGGGTGTTGAAATTAGAAGGATGAAGAGTAAAGGGTGAAAGAAGTTGCTGACATTTATTTGTTATTTTGTCTAAGAGAATCAAATCAATAAAGGAGTGGACTTTTTGCCTTCTTCAATAGATTGGAAGTATTTTCAAAGAAAGTTGGGCTTCACTCTTAGATATTAATCATGTCTTTTTTAATTTGATTCTTGCAAATAAGGCACTGTTTTTTTAGCATGTTGATGTAGCGGAAGGCTCGACAAAACCCTAATAATATCAAAAGTCGTTGAATTGCGCACGATTATCAGCAATTGATCTTCCAAAACCTATTGAATCCTAAGATTACTAGAATTTAAGCAACAATTTTATTTATTCACAAAGAATACCAAAATTGGAATAAAAGGAGAACGATTTTTCCCATAAAAATATCAAATTGATCTCAAACAACTGAATAAATATGAATTTATAATGTTCCAGAAACCCTAAAATTGAAAGAGATGAAAAATTGTGGAAAAAAAAACCCCCAAAATTATGACCAAAATATTTTTCAGGCCTCCTAAAGTGCTTAAAACAGTGTTTTATTGGGCTCGAAACTGGGTTTTGATTTGATATCTTACAGGCCACGTGGTTCAACCCGAGTCAAAGTTACGCCCACCGAAAGTTTACCTGCGCGTTCCACCATCCATTTGTTTCAGAAATTTCAAAGTTGCATCATCCGCATCACACGTTGAAGAAAACTATGGTAGATTTAAAAGGATCACCTTTAACTTAAAGGTGATTGATTATTAATTATTTGTTGTAATGGTCTGTATAATTGAAAGGATTACGCTCTATATTTTCCCATGATTTGAGCTTTAAGTTTCTTGAATTTCATATATTGAGTTAATTCAACAAATTTGAAAATAAGAAAACAAATTATCATTCATCACTAGACTTAGCGTCAAAATTATACTACGGCTTTTTTTATTTCACGCTATCCTTCTTTGTAATTCTATTGTAATTAATTTATCACGCCTGTTTAGAGTAATCATTAAATTATGAAATGCATTTCTAGTTTGCATATAATCCTAATTTGTAATTTTTTGAGATAATTGAATTACAGCAAAAATAAGATCAACAATCCTAGTTTATAATGTAATTGCAATTCTAATATCAAACAAAATTACTTTCATACATTCATATGAAATAAAAGATAACTCATTCACTACAACAAATATGAGATTCAACAGGAGGTGAAAAATCCTGTGAAAAGTAATCTGCAAGGTTCCTCTTGTGCCTGTTTTAACCAATCTTGTAGACAGTCCGCATTTTCGTAGGGCGCTGCTCCCTATGAAGAACGTTGTTTTTTCACTTTTTACAGGGTACTTCAACTCCTGTAAAATATTGTTTAATGGGATTTTCTGACCCCTATCAAATAAGTTTAACAAGTGTTTTTTACCCTTATGAATCAACATTCACAAGTATTTTTGTTTTATATAAAAAAAGGTATTGTTAGATTCATTGAATCCTATGAAATAGTTTTTGCTTATATATATTATATTTCTCATAAATTATTTTTACTGATATTTTGTAAATACTATTTTTTATAATCAAATTATACGTGTATGTTTTACATGCCTATTTAACGCATTTAAAGTTATATAAAACATTAATGAGATACTTAATACAATTAATATCATTTAATTTTTACAAAATAGATTACTAGACTAAAAAGTATCATCCAAACGTATCATTACTTAGTTAGTCTAACTAATATCCAAGTTTCATCATTCGTTTCAAAAAGTAATAAACATCTAAAAGTTTCACGAATGCTACAAATTAACTTCAAATATTCACTAAGAGCATCCTAGCCTCATATCTTCAAACTTTGATGCCATGTTGAAGAGCCTCAAGTGATTGTAGGTCCTGCATTTTGAAGAGAAATTAGTTACCCATATTGGACCTAAGAGTATTAAAGTTACCAACATTGAACCTAGCAACTTCCTACCTACTGACTCTAGCATGCACAACTTGACAAGATTCAACCTCAAATAAATTAAATTTCAATTAATAATAGTAAAATAATAAAATTTAGACTTTTAAAAACCTCAAACCAAGCATAACCGAACATAATTCATCCTCTAACAGCCC
>QANY01008725.1:316954-481680 GCA_003255025.1 Datisca glomerata | reverse complement strand
GCCCCCCCCCCCCCCCACCCCTCACCCCCTACTCTCAAAGAGTATCCTTGAACCTCAAACCATGTGCTACCAACATCGAAAAGAACAACTTTCCTACAACCGACTTTAGCATGCATAATTTGACAAAATTCAAACTTAAACAAATTCAATAACCTCATTTCAAGTGCATTTCCATCATAATCAAGGAGTTGACTGTTTACAATAAGGAAGAGGTATTATGGCTTGGAGTACTTTTAGGAATTAAACTAGGAGCATATTTGGTGAGTAATTTAATTGCTCTTTTTCCTTTCCTATGGAGAACCAATTACATATAATTTGCAGCCCAACAGGTTACATCTCGTATATGCATGCATCATCTCAAGTTAATACCAAGTCTTATTCTAATAGTGAAAGAATTAACATAATCAGCAACTCAAATTACACTACAAGAAATATGACATTTTACAAGAGACAAAAAACCCTGTGAAAAGTAATCCACAAGGTTCTCACAGCATCTGTGACAGTCTCTCATATTAAAAATCTACGTTTTACGCAAGGCTCAATACCTACTGTGAAGAACGTTGTGATCTCTCGCATTTTATAGGATTTTTTTTAATCCTGTAGAACGATGCTTAATAGGATTTTTGGACCCATGTTGTATGTATTCAACATGCATTTTTAATACTTGTTAATTAACATTCACAAGTATTGTGTATCCTATAAAATGAGATACCATAAAACTCAAAGTAATCATATTAAACACTTTCAAAAGGATAATTTTAAATAGTATAAAGAATACCAATATAATAATTGACAACATTAACATTTACTCATTTTAATAGAGTTTTACATTATTTATTTGATCTGCTTACAAATAAATCTAACTTGAAAACTAACTAACTTATCATTATACTATACAAGCAACTGTTTTTTCAATAAATGAAAAATATAAAAATATTTACACAAAATCATGTAAGTTAACCTCAAAAATAAAATTCTATTCTCAAGCTCGGAGAGTCCTTACAACACTTCCAAAGAGTTGCATATACCTGCAAACAAGCAATCATCAACATCATATACTTAAATACTTAGTAAAGAGTATCATATATTTTTCAATGAATAAACGAGTAGAATATAGTTCTCCATAATATTGACAAAAATGTAGAACAAGTGATAAAGTAAATGACCACATTCCCAGTAAAAGATGAAAAAATAACTCACAGTTAGAAAAGAACAAAACACAGATTAAATTTTTGAATAGACGTGAAATAAACATCTATAGAGCTACAAAAACTAATACAGGTTACAAGTGATATCTACCACAAAACTGATAAAGATTTTATGAAAATAAAGAAGAAAAAAATTACAGTGGCGATGAAAAAAATTCTTATCAGAGAAATTCCAAAAACACACAACATTATATCAATAAAGGTAGTAACAATACCTTGTTACTAGCAAATGGAAGAAGTAAAACAGGCCAAAGAAACTCAGACATTAAGAGCAGATTCTATAGTTGTTTCGCTGCTTCAAAACAACAGTTTCGAAGAGTTCCAGATACCTGCAAACAAGAAATCATCAACATCATATACTTATATGCTTAGTAAAGAGTACCATATATTTTTTTTTTAAAAGTAGAGTAAAATGGAGAGTGACGTAATAAATATTCTTTTGGCCTATTGTACATACCCCTCTCTTTCTGCATGAACTACTAAAAAACATTAGAAATGCTTATTACCAGCTTTTTCTAAGCAGTAAAGAGAGTTTTCTTGACTTATTTAGAAAGATAGAAAATAGAGACCTTTAGTAGTTTATTGTGTTCAATAGTTGCTTCCCTGGCACTCCATGAAGACCAATATATGCACAAAGGATGGTATCAACAACCATTAACCATAAAAATACTTCGGCTATGTCAACTGCTGGTTGTGGTGGAGAGTACAGTAGAAAGTTTAAGAGAATTTTATAACAAAAACAAAAATATTGAGGCAAGAGTTAAAATCAATCCAATTAGTGTTTTAATTTTCTATAAAATTGGAAACTTGAAAAAAAGAAATTACCCGATGAAATATCAAGTAGCATCTTCTCCAAGCTTGTACCATAACTTGTAAAGTTCTGCTGGGTAGAGAGACAAGGTTTAGTGTAACTTCAAAAATGGTATAAAAAAAAGGTTCATGTGAGAAATTTGTTGCATCTCGATTACTTCCCCTTCTTCACATAGACTTTTCTTATTCTTTCTTAAATTTTTGACAGCCATAAGCTTTTGAGCTTTAAATGAAATTACAATAAGAGTCAGATAAGTATTTGTATAATACTAATTCCTTTATTCTACATACTCATTATTGCATTCTGTAAAACTTCCTGGTTCCAGTCTACATTCAACAAAAAAAGATATATTGATTACCTTTCTGGTTATTTATTATCAGAATAGTTGAAGCACCGGCAACTTCTGTATTATTCGCTTTGGTTGTTTAGTTTGCATTTTTTTCCTTTGAGACAATGGTAGTGTCGAATCTAGCACCGACTCTGAATTCTCTTGCATCTACACCATCAAACCAAGTTTGAACTTTCATCTAAGTGATAAATGATTAATTCATGTATGCAGAGAATAAGTCAAATTTTACTTTTCATGTAGATCATATGATCTTTTAACTAAAAATTTAGTAAATTTCTACAGAATTATCGACAAATCAGATAGAAAATGATACATAATTGAAAGAGAGAGAGGAAAAAACTCAATCATCGTCTTTAGTAGACAGCTTTATTCACGACAACTCAATGGTTTAATAACTTCCCAAAAACTAGAGTACCAGATAGAGCATTTACCATAAATTCATCTAAATTTCACTAGAAAAAATATTGCCACTTAGAAAACTATCACCGCTTATAAAATGCAAAAAAAATCCTCCCAAAAGGTAAACCAAGTTCCATAAATGATGACACGGGGTAGGGAAAACAACATTTGAACTGAGGAAAGAAGATCTGAATATATAAATAACATTTTTGGCACATGCGAGTCTGTGACTTAAAGGTAGAACAAAATCAAATTCAGAGTAAAATAATCAAAATTAGGATTTTACTACAAAAATTTCAATTGACATTGACTAAATTTTTCTTGAGGATGTGCTATGAACTCAAAAATCCAAATTACACAAAATTGTACCATCCAGCAACACCATTCACATAACCAAACCAATCATAGTAGGAAATAGAATGCGAGTGAACCCAAGATAAAACCATACCCAGTAGTTAAATTAAAGAGATAAGAGAAGGGTCGGCGTGAAAAGCATCACTATACGTACTAGAATGAAGTCGTTCTCACAGCCAAACTTCTTGGGAGTTAAATCATCATCGTGAACAATATCTCCAGTTGTAAGAGGCTATAGATAACATACCAATAAAATAAAAAAGTATAAGGCAAGACCACTTAAGCAAAGCTCTGAAATTCCATGGATTCTTGAGCTCCTCCTCGGTCGCCATTGCTTGCTCTTCCCTGTTCGTGGAGGAAGCACCGAGCGAGTCACCCAGATTCTATCATGAGTCTCTAGACCCATCCAAATATTACTAAAATTCATAGAATCCTGACCTATATATCAATAAGGATCCTTTACTACAGAAGCTCAGTTCTAACAGCAAATTAGAAAACATTAGAAAGAGATGAATATCAGTTCTAACAAATGAAAGCAAGAAACACAAGTGAAAATCTTACTGTGACAAGCTTTGCTATTAGCAAAGGAGACAACCCAGCATCAATTAGCTCTTGATGCAAAAGTCTAGGTAGTGAGATTGAACAAACCATCCCATTTAAGAATCTCATCAATAGAAGTGATGGACATGCAAAGACTTAAAAATCAGAAGTGAAGGAGACTAGAGAATCAACTAAAAATCAATGAAAACCCTAGTTCATTATGTCTTTGAATGAGAGAGTGATAGAGAAGCTAATCGATGAGCTATGCTTTCTCTTCCTCGTCGAAGGCCTAGCCTTAGGTCGTTTGAGAGGGAGAAGCTGAGAGGATCTTATCTGTGCTTTATTCTGGAGAAGAATCGAGAGAGAGAAGGATCGGATGCTCTGAAGAATTGAGACGAATCGATTTTCAGAGAGAAGCAACGATTTGAGATTCCCTGATCTAAAAATGGAGAAGAATATCGAGCTAGCGCTGAGAGAGCTCGAGAATGAAATGTTGAGGGTCTCCCATTTTTTCTCAAAGTCCCACTTATGTCCCGTGTCTATTTTGCCTCCGGCTTTTTTTTTACTTTTAACATGAATAAATTTTACTTGATTTTTAAAATAAGAGTTGTTTTGATTTTTTAATAAGAGAGGACGGTAAATCTTATATTTTAATCATATCGAATGTCATATTTCATGTAGTGTTATTAACTTGGTCAGTGGTAGGGTAAAAGAACTATCGTCTTCTCCGCCAGATTAAAAACATAAGATAATGGATGTTAAAATTAACTAGTACATATCATATCTTACTCCACTATGAATATTTGTTGAATTAACAGAAGGCAAGCCCATATGACCATAATTCATAATGAAAGGTAAATCTAATAATCTATAATTATGTTGAGCAGGCCTTTCAGTTAAGTTGACTTGACTTGACTTATTGAAATTATTTTAATCTGCCACACCAATGTTAGTTTTGCTTTTGATTAGAGTTATGATAATGAGTCACTTAATTAATTCTAGATTATAATGAATTATGGTCATACATATATGACTTTTTTCTTATAGAGTCACCAATGATAATTTTTGAAGAAAAGAAATATGAAAAATGGGGGAAATAGAGGGAGAAATATCACCAAGCAAGCACAGAATTTTCTAACCCAAAAAATCCCCTAAAAATATAATCCTTCCACAGCCTAAAAGGTCAGGTGGAGACGTACCCTTGATTTAAAAAAAGGCATATTCTTCATTTCAGCGATAACTAGAGATGTACAAAAAAAATATTAAACAAACATTATGATACGAATATAAAGGAGCACCAAGTACGAAATTTATTGGAGGCTTAGCTCATTTCCATAAAACCATTCCCATCATCTTCTAATTCTCCAACAACATGGTGTTAACCAGTACCGAACATGCACCAACAACTCTTCTCCATCCCAAGGTGCTTCTTTTTTATGCCATCACAACCTTTTTCTTTTTTCACCAATCCTCTCAATTATCCTTATCTTACCCGCACTTTAGCAAAAGTAATAACACAATTGTGCGTGAAGGAGATGCTTATAGCAAATGATAGTGTTGGCAGACTCTTATATTACAGAAGCATGCACCTTTGGGAAAAGAGCTCGGGACAAGTTGCTGATTTCTCCACTGATTTTTCTTTCATAATTAATGCTCCAAACAAAATCCATCATGTAGATGGTATTACATTCTTTCTCGCAGTCCCTAAATTCCCACCTCCAGCTCTACGAGATGGCTCTGGTATTGGCCTCGTGAGCCATCATCAGATGGAAAACGAACACTTCACTGATCGATTTCCATTCGTAGCTATAGAATTTGACACTTCTTCAAATGATTGGGATCCTGAGTGTGATCAGGTTTTTTTTTTGTCAAATCTATGAGTAGTCCATATAGTACTGAGTGGCATAACGTAAAAGATGGAAGAACATATAATGCAAGTATTTATTTCAATTCTAGAACAAACAACTTAAGTGTTGTTTTCACTGGCTATAATAACGGCACTCTACTTCAACAACATATTTATGCAATAGTTCAGTTGAATAATCACTGGCCAGAATTCGTCGAGTTTGGTTTCTCTTCAGCAACAGGATTTTTTTGCGAGGAGCATTCACTTGTCTCTTGGACTTTTAGTTCAAGTGACTTGCAAAGTCAAAGTAGTGGATCAGTATTTTCTATAAGAAAGCTAAGGATTGGCTGTTTCATATTCATTCCTATTTTATGTTTCACAGCTCTTGCACTTTGGATGATAAAGAGTAAGATGAAGAAGATAAAGACTCAGGTTTGTTGATGTCACTACAACACATAAGGGATACAATAGTAGCCAAAAAAACGCTATGGTATAGGTTCCATAGCGTTTTTGGAAACGCGGTGTTTGCAATCTTATTAAAAGTGCAGAGCAACGATAGCGTTTTTTCAACGCTATGAAAAACGCTATAATTAGACACTACAAGAAACAAAGGTTTTAGTGATAAATATTTTGATCACTAAAGCCCCAAAAAAAATTCGTCGCTAAAGACTTTCACAAACTTTGTCGCTTTTGCTTCGACAGCGAAAGTCTTTCGCGATGAAATACGAATCTCGTCGCGTTTTCCTTTAGCGATGAAAAAAAGCTGGTCGCGAAAGGTTTTCGCGATGAAAATAAATATTGGTCACGAAAGGGTTTTCACGATCAACATAAAATTGGTCGTAAAAGGCTTTCATGAAGACAAAAATTAGGCTTTCGCGACGAAAAAAAAAACTTGCCGCCAATGGTTTTTCGCAACTAATTTTTTTTGTGGCGAAATATTTTCGGCAACCAAATTTTTACATTACAAAATGTTGTAATAGTAATTAATATCACTTGTAATAGTAATAAATATCATCAGAAAATTTATCAAACTCGATATTTTTCTAAGAAATACATATATATCATTAATATAGTAGTTCATTACGAAATCTCCTAATCATAATTCATTACAAGATTTGGTTCACAGATATATCCAAAGAAAAAGAAAGAATAGAGTATTTAAAGTTTGATGTTATGATTACAAATCTTAAAAAATATTCTATGGCTCATGTTTCTGTTGTTGAGTCATTGTCAGGAGATGAAAAACCATTTTGACGAGCCGAAGCAAGTAAGCTTTGTAGTTGGAAAAGTGTTTTTAAATGCTATAATAAGTTATTCCATAGCATGTTCTACTTTTCCGACCAACATGTAATATGATCATGAAAAGTCCCACTTTTAATGACAAACAGATAATTCGTCGCCAAAATTATGAGTTTTATTGACGAAATTTGAATTTTCGTCGGCAAAAGCTTAAGAAAATTTAGTGCGTCCCCTCTTTTGTTCCCAGGGAAAATATCTTAGTCTTTTATGACCAACAAAAGTTTTGGTAGCTAAAAGTGATTTTTCTTGTAGTGAGACCTGTTATAGCGTTCTTGAAACGCAATAGTCAACCTGTTATGTTGTTTAGAACATGTTATGGTATAGCTTATTAGAGCATTTAAAAATGCTATAGTTTTTAAAGGCTATAGAAAACATTACTTTTATAGCATTTTAAAGTATTTAATAGCATTTTATTAGTGTGTACATTTTTATAGCACTTTTCGAACACTTTTGTATAGTGTTTTATAGCACTTCCATAGCATCTTTTATTAATTGCCTGTATTTTAATTCCTCAAAAATGCATATATGAAAATATTTAATAACATTAACAAAAAATCACAAAATCATATATCATTATATTGAATTTCACAAATTTCTTAAACATAATAGTATATGGTCCGCTAGAAATTACATCTCAAATAAGCAAATTCTAGAATACTAAAAAAATACTATGGTCCCACTAGCTTGTCATATTACATATAAATCCTTCATTTGTTGCTTGAGCAGCTTGCTCTACATATATGTCATCACATGAAAACCGTAAATAAACACACAGTGAAGATAGAGCTCTTATAATGCATTTTTTCTCAAATAAGCAAATTTTGTAAGCATAGACTATTGACAGCCTTCAATTCAATAAAATCTTTAGACCACACTATCCTTCAACCAGCATTGGCTATGTGTAATTGAAATCCTATAATGGGTGCATGTTGTCCCAAGTACTTAAGATTCTAGGCATAATCACAAGGATAAAGACTATAATAGATGTGAGGCAATCACGCAAGGTCTTAAGTGGCATGCTCAATCAATTCAACTTTCAAGTACCACACACTAAGGCAATCAAGTACCACACTCTAAGTACTATACTTTCTTGAGCACGTTATCTATTTAAATAGTTCAAGTACAATAGAGCTATGACAATCAATTCCTTTTCTAACAAAAAAAAGTAATTAAGTACATTATTTTCAAGATAATCAAAGCAGAAAGTTACACCACATGCTTATTAAATCAAAACTTTATCTAACCTCAAGCAAGTAATTCGCATGCTTATTACATCTCATGTATGTGCAAGTGTTTATATAAAAGCAACTAAATACCAATTTTGAGAACCAACTTTCTAAGTTACACACGCAAACTCAATCTAAGTTACACACAAGCATTTGCCAGAAAGAATATTCAACTTCCATATTATCTGCATCAAATCGGCACAACTCATGACCATCATTAACCACTCAATATCTTTCAAATATATCTCATGGCTACTAACCAAAGCAAATCTCTAATTCACTAGTTAGAACTAATTGTTGATCATCAAAAGTATGTAGCAGGCTCACGAAACTCTACGATACAAAAAAGAAGCTAATAGGTCAAACACAATGCCATGCACTCATGCATGGAAGTTGTGGAAGATAAAATAGACGCAGAAAAGGAAGCATTTCAAAAAGAAGGACAAACTAAACCATGTACTGGAGCTCTTACCATGTTTTTCTTACTTTTTATACAATCTGCATTTTGCTTGTTTCTGTATAACAATGATTAGGTCCACATTTTGCTTATTTGTGTAATAACAAAATGGAAGCGAACAAGAAAAGAAGTGAAAGCTTATCGGACTAAGAATACAAGTGCTTAAAGGAACAAAATAAGTAAAATGGAGGACTATATTAGATCAAAGAAGATAGAGCATACATAAGGCTTTGCTTCTGGCATGAACATGTACAAACCTAATTCATGTCCTAAAACAACCACACTCTCAGGTTATTAGCAGCCAATAAGATATAAATATTCAGGACCTTGTCGAAATATATACGGCACCAACTTGAGGAGAAATATTATGCAGAACTTTACGTCATATATTAGAAAATAACTAAACAGAACTTTCTCTCAATTCTATAATTGAATGACTCCAATATGACATGAAAACATTGAGGAGACTCCAGAAGTGTCATAGATATGTATCACAAAAGCAGTTTGACAGCTCCATTCACTAAGATTTTTATAGGTCCTAAATGTATGAACAACACCAAAGAAAAATAAGATAACACGCTACATTGATTGGGTCTTGGGACAAAACAAATAACTGAAGCATAGTCCCCAACATTCAATTTATTTCATCCACGGATGCAAATTGTAAAAAATATCAACCAGCAATTCAACACCCCCCCCCCAATCCAACCCCTAAGCAGACATAGATGTTTCACTGATTTTCAGTCTTGAAGTCAACATTTTGCAGAAATCAACACTTGGTCAATGCTCAATCAACTTAAGTAGGCATTCAGGCAAGAAGAGACTATAACATATGTGAGGCATCAGGCAAGAGAGGACAAACTTTAAAGCAATCTCATTGCAGACAGCTCTAAAAAAAACTTTTACGATTGTCAAAGTAATATGGAATAAAGGACAAACTCTAACAAAATTTATTGATTGAAGCTCCAGAAACAAGAGAAAATGACAACCACAAAGTTGTCTAATCTGCCTCCAAATTTTTTTCTCTCAACAATTTCCTGGAATAAAGCAAATAATCAGATAAATATATAAGAAACATAACTTTTAGGCAACATGTAAACAGATCTTAAAAGTAAGTTACTTGATAAAACATAAATTTGTGGGTAAAATATAGCATTATTTATCATTTTGCTTGGTAAACCGAAGAGTAGATTTAACTAAAGAAACTAATCACAAGAAACTATATATGCTAAACTTATTTCCATTCAAATCCCAACCCACCCATGATTGACCATCCATCACTGTTCAAGACAAACAAAAGGCCCCAAAAGTGCTGAAACACAGAAATAGAAAGATCCACATCACCTATCTTCTATGACTTGCAACTTTGGTTCATAATTTCTAGTTGTAAAAAGTGCAGTTAGCAGTTAAATTAAAAATAACTCTTTCATCTAAAAAATACTCCCATTTTCTTCTACTTAAAAAATGTTATATAGAAGAATGGTGCCAAGAAAAACTAACTTCATTCTAGAAATGACATGGCCAGTACATTCCCAAGATATGCCCAGGCTATAGCGATACTTTGATGAGTAATACCATGTTCAGTTAAGTATGCTTGAAAAGATAAACTAGTATACTCACCACCACTATCGGATCTAAAAGTCTTAATCTTTGTGGAAAACATATTTTCAACTAACGGTTTAAATCTTTTAAACACATTTATAACCTCATATTTAAAGGTAATAAGAAATATCCAAGAAAAATGTGAAAAGTCAATAATAAAAAGAACATAATATCGGTGTCAAAGAATGGATGTTGTGGGGGGAAGGACAACACACATCACTGTGAATAACCTTAAGAGGAATTTGAGAAATAGAGTTGGAAACATAAAAGGGAAGTTGAGTCATTTTATTTATAATACAACTAATGCAAACACAAGTATCATTAGTAGGCAGATTACAAGGAATTTGAGCAGTATGCAAGATTTGTCTAACAATACTGTGTGTGGGCTGTCCTAAACGAGAATGCCAAAGAAGACAAGAAGACTTAGAGCCATAGTAAGAACAGGTGAATGAGGCAAACAAGATGGTATAGGATAGAGGCCATTTATGCTTTTTCCTTTATGCAGAATGGCCCATGTTGCTTTATCTTGGATACAGAAAAAAGAGGCATCAAAGATAAACATACAATTCTTATCTAGAAAAAATTGATAAACAGATAATAAATTAGATGAAATATTAGGAACATGAAAAACTTTGGAAAGATTAAAAGACTTATTATGAGTATGGAGTGTAGAAGAACCTATGTGAGATATGGAAAGAGCTTGCCCATTGCCTATAGAAATAGTGTCATCACTGGTATATTCAGTAGGTGTATAAAGATTACCCAAGTCAGAAGATAAGTGGGTGTTACACCATGTATCCGAGAGCCAAATTTACGAGTCATTTGACGAAGAACATTGGGTATGTGCTGTCATGGCAGTCAAATTTTAAGGAGGGTAACCCCTTGATAAGAGAAGTTGAGTCGATGGTAATAGTCAGCAGCACCGTGGCCAAATTTATTGCATATTTGACACTGAATTTTATTCGGTTGAGGCTGAAAAGAAGCATCAGAAATAAAATTTGTAGGCTGTTTGAAAGGGGAACAAATTGGGAAGTTGGTGGTCCAAGTAAAGAGCGGGTAAGGATGGGATTCCAATTGGATATTCTTCCTCCTCTCCCAAAATTAAAATTACCACTATTGGAATTAAACCTATTTCCTCTGCCTGAAGATGAGTTATTTCTGAATCATCTTCCCCGTGAGCTTCCTCTGTGATTGTTGAAAGTTTCTCGAAGAGCTGTGTTTGGAAAACTATTTCTTGGCTTTTATGTTGAGATTCCAAGAACTTTTCTTCTACCTTGATAATGGCGTGGAGTTCTTCAAGACTGAGTGACTCGGCTCTGGTCTGAATAGATGTCTGTAGTGTGTTATAATCAGTAGGAAGACCATTTATAGTGTAGATGAGGATATCCTCATCTTTTATTAACACTGAAACTGCCAATAATTTGTCTCTAATCTCTTTGATTCGTTGTATATAAGCATTGATTGTTTCTCCAGGTTTCTTGCTAATAGATTGGAGCTCGGACTTCAACTGCAGTATACTAGTCCGTGAGACAGATGAGAAGCATTTCTCAATAGATTCCCAGACTTCTTTCGAATTTTTACACTCAACAACATACGAGAAAGCCATCTGTGAGAGAGTAGCATTGATTAATGTAAGAAGCGCCAGATCTTGAGTGACCCATTGGTTAAATTTAGGGTTTAGCTTAGTATGGTCACCATTCTTGATAAATCTTTATGGGCACTGAATTGATCCATCAGTATATCTAAATACCATATGTGCCTTGAGAATTGCTGAAATTTGGTACTTCTAGAGCACATAATTTGTTGAATCAAGCCAACCATATATTAAATTGCAAATATTGGAGAGAAGGAAAATTGGTGAATGGGAGGGACTTTCTGAACAGGGAGGAGTAGTGAAATTGCCCAATTCTTGAGAGGAGGAAGATGAAGGGATGGTTTGAGGATTAATTTGTGTATTGGTCTTGGATTGATTTTGTGAATCAGTTTCGGAACCAATTCTTGGTTCTATGGAATTTTCAAAAGATGGATTCTCTGTGTTGTTGGCCATAGATGAAGACGTGGGTCAATTTGGCTCTGATACCATGATAAAAAGGCAAGAAAGACAGAAGGAAAATGGAGGAACAAAAGAATCAAAGAGAGAAGCAGGAAGAGAGAAAAAGATAATGAATGCTAATCTTTCATTAACCTGCAACAGAACTAAAAGAAGGAGAAATGCAAAAACCAAATAAAATAGTAAAGGGAAAAAAAGGGGAAAAGACTAAACTAACCCCTTAACAAACTAAACAAAACTCCATCCGTTAACAAAATGTGGGTGTCGATGGTGGAAGCGGAAGAAGGAAGAAAGAGGAGAAAGAAGAAATTTTCATATCTGACTTTTTCTTTTGAATAATCCAGGCTAGAACGGAAAACGGACCAAAAATCTGAACAGGAAAAAATTAAAGATATCATAACAGAAAAATTAGAACCTAAGCTTTGATACCATATTAAGATAATCAATATATTCAGTATATTATAATATGTACAAGAGAATGCATATTTATAGGCACATGAAACGTGTAGTACAATGTGCAGTAAAGTCGTACAATATGAATGTATACGGATTGCTAGTCTAGATTAGACACATATAATATATTAACACAAGTCTAGCTTCTGAGTTCACTAGCCATGAGAAAGTAGTAGTTGCAATGGTCACGCCATGAAAAACATGTTGCTAATCCACATATATCCATTAAATCTAAAATTTGTGCTTAGAGTGCCGAATATAAGGGAAAATCTCATTAGTGTTTCAAAGTTAGGTACTGATAATTAAGCATATGTTGAATTCTACTCATTCGGTTGTTTTGTTAAGGATATTACCACAGGGTTTGTCCTACTCAGAGGGAGGCCTAGAGGTGGACTCTTTGAGCTATTTATGCTAGGTAGAGGACAAGCTTCAGCACAAAGTTGTTGTCTCTACTTATAACCTGATAGATCTAGTTTTATGTTTGATATGTCTAGTAAGTTTCCTAGAGCTTATACTAGTAGTGGTAATGCAACCACAACCCTTTTTCCTTTGGTTTTCAAATTAGTAATGGGAAATATTTTTCTTATAATAAATTTTCATTACCTTCTGTTCACTTAACTAAATTGTCTCAAAATGCTTATTTGTTCACAAAAGATTGGATCACCCCTCATTTAACACAACTAAATTGTTAATGAACATGCTACATCTCAAGTTCTCACCACCAGAAAGTTTGATGTGCCATGACTGTCAAATTGGTAAAAGCCATAAACTACAACTTCTATCCCCAGACACAATCACAAGCAAACCTTTATAGTTGTACATAGATATCATAGGGGCCCTACACATGTATCATCAAATGTCTTCAAATATTTCACCCATTTTATTAATAACTTCTCTAGGTTTACATGGATTTACCCCCTAAAAATAATTTTTTATGCATTGAAGACCTTTGTATTCTTTAAGAGTATTATTGAAAAATAACTTGGAATACTAATCAAGCATGTCTAAACTGATTGGGGAGGGAATACAAGAGTTTTAAAAAATTTCTATACTCTCAAGGTATTATTTTTAGACACCTTTCCCCACATACACACAATCAAAATGAAAAGGTTGGGAGAATACGTAGGCACCTTAATGACACAGTTTTGACATTTCTCCATCAAGCCTCAATGCCTCTGTCATACTGGTGGTATGATGTTCACACTACAACATACCCCATTTATAAAATTCTTAGCCCTATAACAAATGGACTCTCACCTGCCAAACTACTCATTTCTTAGAGTTTTGGATGTGGGTGATATCCCTATTTGAGACCCTATAACCCATAAAAATTTGTCTTTACGTCTGCCTCGTGTGTCTTCCATGGGTACTCCTCAATTCACAAAGGGTGTCTTTGAATCCATTTGGAAGGATTTACACTTCAATCAATTTGGTTTTCAATGAATCTACTTTTCTCCTTTAAAACTTATTTTCTCACTAATATAGCATCCGAGAAAGTTACTTATTCTCATGTTAATTACTTGTCTCCATTCCTACTTTGTCCCTTGCTGGTGCATCTAACTCCTTTACTTCCTCACAAGTAGCCTCCTTGAGCCCACTTCATCACATGACTTTTTTGGGTACCTTCTGCTACATCTTCTCAGTCTCTTTCTAATGATCATAGTCCTCATTTTATATTGGTAGTATCACTTCACTACAACACCATTCCTCCTCATCTGACACACTTCCTAAACATTTTACATTCACCACAATATCCCATGATCATAAGGTCAAAACTAGGTGTCATTCAATCTATGTTGCCACTCAATCACAGCCTTTAAAACCCACTACAGTCTTAAGATCTCTCTCAACCACACTGGAAAGAGACCATGGAAACTGAATACAATCATCTCATCCAAAATAAAACACAGTCTCTAGTCCCTTATCATCCTTCCATGCATCTGGATGTTCAAAGTAAAATATCATCCAGATAAGTCAATCCCTAGGCATAAAGTTATTAGCCAAAGGCTTCAACCAAAGTCCATGTTGAGATTATATTGAGACATTTTCTCACGTGATCAATCATGCATAATTAGGATTACGCTTGCCATTGCTCTAACTTTTGTCTGGCCAGTGAAGCTACTAGTTGTCACGAATGCCATCTTACATGGCTCTCTCTTAGAAACAATATTCATACCTCATCCTCCTAGTTTTATGGACTTCAAAAATCCGTGCTTGTGAAATTCACAAGGCATTATATGGCCTAAAATAGACCCCAAGGACTTGGTATGACAATCTCAATGTTACTTTACTAAAAAAAGGGTTTCTTGCTGCCAAATCTAATAACCCTAAGTTTATCCTTAAACAATGGCTTCTCATATGCTGATTGGGCAAGCTCACTGGATGATAGGAAGCCACATGTGCGTATGTTCTGTACCTTGGTTCCTCAATTATTTCTTGGTTCTCCAAGAAATAGCATGTGGTAGCTAAGTCAAGTACTGAAAGTATGTACTAGGCTCTAGCTAACACCGCCTCTTAACTAAGCTGGATTGAGTCTTTGTTACATGAAATGCACCTCTCCTACCTTCTTAAACTTATTATCTGTGTGATAATGTGGGAGTAGCCTCACTAGCATCAACCCAGTGACACATGCCAGAACAAAATATATTGCGATTGATGCTCACTTTGTAAAAGACAAAATTCAAGAAAACAAGCTTCATATCAAGTACATCCTATCTAATGAACAGGTTCTGATCTTCTTACCAAGGCACTCCCAGGTCCTTTTTCCCCTATCTGAAATCCACCAACTCAGCCTGACACAGCTTCTAAGACTGCAACATCATCATGTACTGCCAACTCAGCAAAACAATTACTGAGTTTACATATCAGCACCTATAATAATGCCAAAGGTTGTTACAAAGTAGTGTGAGTCATGTTGACAGCATAAAATGCACTTGCAGAAAGATTCCCTTCTTAACTTATTCATTAACTAATCATTGCGCATAGTAGTAATCATGATTATTATGGGTTAATTATAGTGAACCCCCGACCTTTGTGCGATTGTAATATTTGGCCCACTGACTTTTAAAATCTAGCAAAAAATACCCTCACCTTTAACTTTTTTCAACAATGCACCCTACCGTGACTTCCGTCTAAAAAACTGACGGAAGTGAGACCTCGTGCCAAAAACGTGATGTGTTTCATGGGCTTTTGGGTAAAATTTTATTCATGGACACGTGTCCATCAATTAAAACCTCACTCTCAACCAACCCATTTTCTCTTTCTTCAATCTGCTAACTCTCTCTCTCTCACACACACATACACACACACGCTCTCTCTCTCTCTCTCTGTCTCTCTCTCTCTCTCTCTCTCTCTCTCTCTCTCTCTCTCTTCTGCTGCAACGGTCTCTGTGTTCATTCCACGGAAGAATCATTCCCGTAGAGGAGCAAAGGAGAGGTCAGAGTTGGTAAGAAAGAGAAAAGTAATTTTAGGTTTGGGATTTAGGGTTCCCAAGTATGAAATCAAAGAAACGCCATGGCCATGGAAGGAGGATCCATGGGAGAATGTTGGGAAATAAATAATGACTTACATGATTTTCTCTTTCCCCCATTAAAATGGTTTCCTATTCAATCATTTTTCCTCATAAACAACACTCATGTCCCATATTTTTAAAGCGAGAAACAATGTATTTCAGAGAGAGAAATCATGAAGGAGAGAGGATAAAGAGAGAAAGATTACCTTTTGAGATGAAATCGTGAGATGGAGGTAATAGATGTGGAAGAAATTCCTTAGATTTTATCGACTTACCCATTTTTTTACTGGATTGCACATTAAAAATGGGGATGGGAGCAAACCCTTCAAAAGTATTTTTAGTAGGATACCCATTTTTTGAAGGGTTTGCTCTCACCCTCACATTCAACAAACTTTTTTATTGGATTTTTTTCTTAAAATTGCCCATTTTGGCTGGAATCTCTCTTCAATCCTCAAACGAGATCATTAGTTTCTTTTTCGTTGTCTAAATGTGAATTTGATCAATGAAAGCTTGAGGATTTTCTGTTTGGGACTGAAAATTGAATTTGAATTTGAAGAAAGTTGCTAAAGAAAGCTTAAATTACCCATGGAATTTGCTAAAGAAAGTTGTAGAGAGAAAGCTTGAACTCCATTAATTGTGTTTGTCATCTCCATGAAATTTAGGTAGGGATCCTCTTTGGATTGAAGACATGTGGTAGTAGGGTTTAAATTACCCAATTGCCCATTAAAAAAGCACGTTAAGCTCACGTGTAGTCATTTCCGTCTATTTTTTGAACGAAGTGACGCTAGGGGGCATTCATTAAAGAAATAAAAAGTAAGGTGGTACTACTATATGATTTTAAAGGTGAGAGTGTCATTTGGTTATGTGTAGAAGGTCGGAGAGGTCTACGTAATTAACCCTATATATAGTGCACCATATGTACAATGTAATTGAGTGAAGAAAGTTAATACAATCTGCTAAAAGCTTCCCTCTCATCATTGTTCAATTTCTTTAAGTAAATTGAAACCACAATGCTCTTCCATCGTTAAGCGCATATGGTGTGTTTTTTATGAATGGATCATTGCCAAAATATCTAAAATGTGAGGGATGCTCTTGTTTAGTATGACAAATCATAAGAAATTTTAATACCTGAAATGTGAAAATATCTCATTTGCAGATATATTGATACTTCTGAATTGAGGAAAATCTTCATAAACAGAATTCTCTAGTAATTGTTTCTTCTATTAATAGCATTCTCTTGCATTTTTTTTCAAAACAAGTTCAGTTAAATGCACAAAGTTAAAAAAAATTTGAGATGAATATATTAAATTATGACATGATATATTCGTCGATACAATATTTTTAATATAGTGGTTTCTAAAATATGTACTTTCATGTGAAACTAAATAATAAAAGTCCTATTAAATTAGAATCTCAAAAGATGGAAAAATATTAAACACACAACAGTTAAATGTGTACAAAACGAATTTTTATACAGTAATATGTGTTTGTAAAATTGATAAAAAACATATTAGATTTCTTTCAAATATATATAGTTGATTCAAACTCTATTTTTAACTATATTTTTAACTAATAAATTTATATTTGATTCATTTTACCATTTTTTTCATACGTCTACTTTTCATTTCATGAATTTCAAGGTATATTATTGTAGTTGAATTAAAGTTATACAATTGATTGTTGATAGTTTAATTTAAGATTATTAATATATAATCTTAACATTTATGACAACAACTAAGGAAATCGATAAAGTAGTGGGGGCATTTTTATCCAAAAATATTTCTCTTCCCTTATCCCCATTTAAATATACTAGTTCTTAATATGTGTTCTGCACATGATTAAATAAAACATTAAAAGTTCAATTAAAATAATGGCTCAAAAGGTAAAACGTACTAAACATAAAATAGTTAGATAGTATATTTTTTAGTGTCCGTATAATTCATAAAAATATATTAGATTCCGTTCATATAAATATAATTATTTCATATTCCAATGTTTTTAATTATAAAATTTTATTAATAAAGTAATTTTTTTTTACATTTAAGGTATATTATGTTCATAAATTAAGTTGTACAAATTGATTCTTTTGGGAAAAAATTTATTACAGTCTAACAAATGAAGATATGAGACATAATTAGAAAAACATTATACAAAATATTCCTGAATAATTATTGATGATTCCCCATAAATAGTTTAAAATATTTATTTATTATGTACGTAAGACAATCTAAGAATTCTTTAAAATAGTTTAGACAATATTGTCCAAAAATTCAAAAATTATCATCATTAGTTCAAAATTAATGATATTTAATCATATATTTATGAAGGACAATTAATTACAGAACTTCATGAAATAGTGACGTCAGCGTAGGATCTAAAACAACCTAAAAATGTTTTAAATATGATGAGATCTATATAATAAGTTTTGCATTTTAAATACAATTTTGTCATAAAGTTTGAAAAACATCAAATATAGCACTTTTTAAAAAAATAATTAGTGTAGCAAATTGAATTAAATTTAATAGTTTTTATATTTAGTTACTTGTTATCATATCCTTTTATTTGTAATGTATATAATTAATTATTCATTTTTTATCTCCTATATCCATTAATTATATCTCTCTCCTAAAATATCTCCCTCCTCTCTCCCTCTCTCCCTCTCTCCCTCTCTCCCTTCCCTTCCATGTCTCTCTTTGTCACTCATATTATATATGTACATATATGTACATGTATGATATGTATAATATATAAAATACATAATATTTGATGTATATATGCATATAATATATATTATATATATATATATATATATATGAGAGTGAGAGAAGTGGAGAGAAGAGGATGATATATGAGAGAGACCTGGAGAGAATTTGGGAGAGAGAGAGAGAGATTACTTACCCATTTTGAAGGAGATTTTTAAAACAAAATCTTGATTGAAAGAGGGACAGAGACGTGGAAGAAGACAGTGAGAGAGAGAGACGTGGAGAGAGTGAGAGAGAGGCGTGGAAGGAGAGAGATGTGGAATGAGAGAGAGAGAGCGGGGAGAGAGATTTTAGAAAAAATTTCAAAAATTTTTAGCATTTATAACATATGAGAGTTTCCAATTTTTTTATTACTTTTCTATATATTATATTATATGTTAATTAATGGTACAATGGTAGTCTATTTTTCGTGGGTCCATTCAGGCGGACTATTTTTTATTATTATGAAACTACTTGTCTATTTTTGTATTAATATAATAAAATGTGTATATTCATGTTTAAAGCCCAAAATGTTTCTCCTCACTTAACCCCGTTAGATGTTTCTCTTACTTTATCATCATTTATATATACTATAGATGTAAAAAAATAAATTAATATTCTCACTATTATATCATTACATTCTCATTATTATAACATATCATTATCAATTATTACAAAAAAAAAAAATTTTAACTTTCTAAATATTTTACTTTCACAATTTTTTATCAAGAAATCATTTACTCTATAGAATTATCCTTACTATAGTTGGTCAAGCCAAAAACAAAAAATGTTTTAACTATAGCTCCACTCCAATGCCTTCCTCCCCACCTCAAAAGCGTCTTCAAGTGAATGCTATGTCTCATATAGAGAACAGAAACATAGCATCAAATTAAGAAATAATTCAAACCTCTCCATCTCTCCAACTACTTTATGTGTAAATTAAGAAATAATATATGCTTTATATTTTTTATAGCTGGTAACTTTCCAGCCTGAGGATGCAGTCTCTTTGAAACGACTACAAAAAATGTGAACATTTCCTATCCCAATACTTTGAGACATTGATCGGTTATTATATTAGTTCACAGGTGACGATGTACCTTATTCTAAGGCATGAACTTTGACTCTTAAGAAATATATAATCTTTCCACCACACCGAAGGCCAGGTTGAATTTGTAGTTTATGTTGGTCGAGGCATTACTTGGGAAAAGCATATTCCTCGTTTGAGAATTGAACAGAGAAGTACAAAAAAGTTAAGTGACCAAGTCTTGAAAACATTATGCAATTAAACCAACTAGGACATTCATTTGGGACTTGACTCATTTTCAGACAGACAACCCTTTCTCCATCTTGTTCTAGGCTCTCCATAAACATGGTTTCATGCCATCAACACACACCAACACCTCTGTTTCATCCTCCAAAGCTACTTCTCTGCGCCATCACAATTATTTTCTTCTTTCACAAATCCTCTCAATTATCTTTGTCTTATCCCCACTTTAACGAAAGTGATCTCGAAGAAGATGCACGTTTGAAAACAACACAGTTCAGCTTACTAGATATGAGAAAGATAGTGTTGGGAGACTCTTGTATAAGGTGCCCATGCACCTTTGGGACAAGAACTCTGGACAACTTGCTGATTTCTCCATTGCTTTTTCTTTCAGAATCAATGCTCCAAATAAGACCTGCATTGGAGACGGTATTACATTCTTTCTTGTGATACCTGATTTCCCACTTCCTGCTCCACGAGATGGCGCAGGTATTGGCCTCGTGAGTCGTTATCAAATAAGAGAATCTCCGATAGATTTCCATTCGTAGCAGTAAAATTTGATACTACTGCAAATCATTGGGATGATTTGGGTAACACGTAGTCATTATGTTGGCATCCTTGTCAATTCTATGAAGGCTGTAGAAAAAAAACAGTGGCCTGACATAAAGGACGGAAGAATATACAATGATCGTATTAATTTCAATTCTAGTACCAACAACTTAAGTGTTGCCTTCAGTAACTATATAAACAGTAGTGTGACGCAAGAACACATCTCTGCTATAGTTCAATTGAAAAATATCTTGCCAGAATTCGTCAAATTTGGCTTCTCTTCAGCAACGGGGAAATATTATGAGAACCATACACTAGTCTCTTGGACGTTTTCTTCAAGTGATGTGTAAGTAGGGCATGACTACATCTTCATAGGACAATTATTGAAGAAGCTATGCATTGGGGTAAGTATATTCATCAGTATTTTGGTGATCTCATGGCTTGTGTTTTGGAAGATAAAGAATAGAGTTAGACGGAACGGTCATTTATTCAGTTTCCATAATGTTGACACAGAGGACTACGACTCCGAAAGGGGTTTGGGACAAAAGAAATTCTCCTATAATGAACTTGTCAATGGTACCAATAACTTTGCTGAATCAAATAAACTAGGAGAGGGACGATTTGGAGAAGTTTATAAAGACCATCTAAGAGACCCAGACACTTATGTTGCAATAAAAAAGGTGTTAAAAGGATCAAAACAGGGTATAAAAGAGTATGCTTCTGAAGTGAATGTAATTAGTCAGATAAGACACAAGAACTTGGTGAAGCTTTATGGTTGGTGTCGCCAAAAGAAAGAAATTTTACTTGTTTATGAGTTCCTATCTAATGGAAGCTTAGACACCCATCTTTTCCAAGCTGAAAGAAAATTGACTTGGGCTATGAGATTCAACATTGGCAAAGGCTTAGCCTCAGCGTTGCTGTACTTACACGATGATTGGGAAAATTGTGTAGTTCATAGAGACATTAAATTCAGCAATGTCATGTTGGACTCAGATTTCAATCCAAAGCTGGGAGATTTCGGATTAGCCCGATTAATCGATCATAGTAAAGGATCCAAAACGACAATGTTAGCAGGGACAATATGTTATATGGCCCCTGAATATATTTCCACAAGAAGGGCAAGTAAGAAATCAGATGTGTACAGCATTGGAGTGGTTATTTTGGAAATAGCCTCTGGACGAAAACCCATTGACCCAAACACACAAGCTGAAGATGTGAGCTTGGTGAATTGGGTGTGGAAGCTTTATGGAAGGGGAAATCTCATTGAAGCAGCTGATCAAACACTTCGTGGGCAATTCGACGAGCAGGAAATGGAGCGATCGTTGATGGTCGGCCTTTGGTCTGTGCACCCAGATTCCGATCTCCGACCATCAATTAGACAAGCATCGCTCGTGCTTAATTTCGAAGCTCCACTGTCGATTCTTCAGGCAGATCTGCCGATTCGGCCCTACCCTGCAAATTTCGCGATTGGTAATCGCATACCTTCAAGATCTTCGTCCCCCAGAGTCGGTAACTCTTCTCCTGAGGCTTCTCACGCCGCCCAATCTTCAAGCCACGGTAACTATATTGAATCCTCACAGTCGATATATCTGGGTTTTTGCCTAAACACTAAAATATATATCTGGTGCACCAGCCATTAATTTTTTTCACTATTTTTCTTTCATATATCATTCTAACCAACATCAAATTAAATGTCAACTTATTATTTTTTAACACTCAACATCCATATCCAAAACCTCTCGTACCCTCATTTCTTCTTCTACATTAGTATTTCTCCTTCTACATTAGTATTTCTCCATCTTCTTCTTCCACTCCTTTTATATAGTCTTTGTCATTTCTTCTTCTTCTACTACTTCCAAAGAGAAGCTCTTTTACTTGTCAAGAAGTTTCTCATCTTCAAAAAAAGCTTGCGGGTACACAAGTGTGCGTTGTTTTAAAAGAAGTTTTTCTAAGTTTTTTGCATTATTGAGTTTTTATAGATGTTTTCTGAGTTTTTTATGTTTCTGAGCTATACTACAACAGCATGCAGTACGTTGTATGTTGAAGACGATACCTACAAGGTCATCTTAAAGCTCACCATATAGACTACAAGATGATTTCAAGATGGACTTGTATACATCTTGTAGTGTACACGGAGATGTCTTCACGATCATTTTGTAGTTGATCGTGTATACTTCACGATAATCTTGAAGCTATCATGTAATTGATCGTGTATACTTCACGATAATCTTGAAGTCATCTTGTAATTGATCATGTATACTTCACGATAATCTTGAAACCATCTTGTAGTAGATCGTGTATATTTCACGATCATCATGAAGTTATCTTATAGTTGATCGTGTATATTTCACGATCATCATAAAGTCATCTTATAGTGTATAAAAAGATTTCAGGACGATATTGAAGCCTTCTGGAAGAGTGCACGATCATAATGAAACCATCTTGTAGTTGCTCGTGTATACTTCACGAACGCTTCAAGATGGATTCAAGATGCTCGTGTAGTCTTCTAGAAGGCAACAATATCATCATGAAGCCTTCTTGTACACTACAAGTTTGATTCATGAACGTCTTGTATGCTTCTACATCATCTTGTAAAATTTTTTTAATTTAAAAAGTACTAACTTCCTTCATTGACGTTTGATACAGATATGTTTGAAATTCAAATTTTCATAATTCATGATGAAGATTGGTAGAAAACGGATACATCCTAGTCTTTTAGTGGAGAGAAGACCAAACTGTTGGAGATATTAGTAAATTGTATTACAACAAGCTATTCGGTATATTGCATGATGAATTTCACATAGACCCCTCAAAGTATGATATTTTCATAAAAAATTTTAAAAACTCATGTCCTCTGCCTTCCTGCTAAAATTAAAAATGATCACGATTTACAGTTCTTTATCAAAGAGAATGAATCAGAATTACTCTGAACCCCATTATGTGTCAGTGTCAAGCCTAAATTTTGTCCAACCCAATGTTGGATTCCTAAAACTACAATGTCACAGCAACCTCAGTACGAAAGCATTTTTCACTTTGAGAGTGTTGATCATTTTGAGAGAAACTGGGTTATTGATTTACAGTAGCTTGTTTCCTCCTCCTCATCTTTAGGAATCAAGGATGAATGAATTGTCAACTGAAAATACAAATAATATAGATTAGTATATAAGACGGCTTCAATACGGTCTTGTAGCCATCATGAAGTACAGAATTCACAACTTACGTTTTTGTTTGAAAAAATCTTTATGGAGGTTCTCAATAAATACCTCTATTATTGGTGACCAAATCAGAACCCACGCTTATAAGAAAAAGAGAGTTTTTTAGCACATAAATCAAAACTTCAATTTATAAATACTACATTAAACTGGGGCCGATGCCTCCTAATGAATTTGCTAAAATGACCAACATTTGTGGCATTCTTGCCTTGGGTGCAATCAAAAGTGGATCTTATATCAACTTGACTTGAAGAATGTTGAGGGTCCATTCACTGTCCCACTGATATGTAGGATAGTGATCATCAAAACAAGCTAGTTCTTGAAACATAGAGCACGGAAAAGTCCCAATTTTAAGATAATGAAGTTTAAAATAAATATAAAAGAGAAATTAGTATATGAGTGAGAACAATTAAATTTAATAACATAATGTTCTTTATAATTTTAGAGCATATTTTTACTATATGCTCTAAATTATTTTTCTTTGAGCCCTCAAATTACACGCAGTGGACAAGTAAGGCTCTTAGCCACTTTATGTAGACACGTGAGCCAGCTACAGAGTCAAATGGTTCACTGCATATGCAACAATGACCCAGGAAATTCCATCATGTACGTGGTTGCACAATTAAGAAGCGAACAAGATTCAAACCAATACACCCATAAATTATGGCTCAATTAGGTAAATATATCGTTATAGAAAAATAAAAGAAAAATGGTCCAAAAAATTATAATTTACATAAATAACCGAATTTTATAACGGCTTATCTTTAAATTCTAAAAAATATAATAAATATATGAAATTGCCCTCACAAATAAGGGACCCTCGCGCAAACCCTGCGTACAATGTTACATAGTTTATAGTTATATACTCTAAGTTATATAATAATATACTATGTTATGCATTTTTTTAGAATATAGTATATAAACATTTGTTATATAGTATATGTCATGTACATTATGGTATATACTTATATACTATGTTATGTAGTTTTTAGTCCACAATTTTGTAGTATATATACAAGATTTGTAGTATATTTATCGTAGTATATTTTAATATATTATCAATATATCATAGTATATATCTAATATATTTTATATACCATCAGTATATCGTAATATATCTATAATATATTTTTATATATTATTAGTATATCGTAGTATATATGTAGTATATTTGTATATATATTATTAGCATTAATTTATTTTTTCGGTGTATTTTTCAAGTTCGGACCACCGGCCTACGTGATTGGTGACCGACGAAGAAAAATGACCAGTGCCGGCAAGGGAACCGTAGTCTGCGGGGGTCAAGGAGGTCGCGACCAGATTTGATCGTAGCGGTCAAGGAAGTCACAATTAGATCTGGTCACAGCAGATGGCAGAGCCGCGATCAACGATCGCGACAATTGGAGACTAGCGGCCATGGCCGTTAGCCTCTCTATGATGAAGATGAAACATTAGGGTATTGTCGCGAAGAGGAACAAAAAACCTGAGGCACGACTGAAAAAGGGAAGGCGTGAAGAAGAAGGGTGTGAAAAAGAAGAAAAAATCTAAAATACAAATCAATCAAAGGGTATAAAGAAGAACTTTCCATTGAGCCCATATATAAAGTTTTGTCCTATGGAGGCTCTTGGACTTGATCTCGTTTACACACCACAAGATTTTAGTTCTAAGGTCTCGTGTGCATTTCACCTTTTGGCATCTTTATAGGAAGCCAAAATCCGGCAACCACAATCTCAAACTCAAATTTCTAAGCAGCGTTTGGTATAAATGGATGTAAGGTAATATACCGAGAATGTGAGGGAATAATAGATTGTCTTGCTTGGTTTGAAATTTTTTTTTTGAGTTTCAGAATTGATGGAATCTGAAAATACTTGCTTTGAAAGATATTTGATACCCCTATGAAGAGGGCTATCGTAATTTCCTGCATTTTGAAAAACACTTGTTCAAAGAAACTCTTCATCATACTCTTCATCATACGAAAGAAAACAAATTGTTCTTAAAATATTGTTTATCTGAAAAAAATTGCTTATCCAATCTTAAAAAAAATTTGTTCAGAAACCGCAATCCTGAACAAATTGTTCTTCTCAAACTCGTCATCATATCAAATTTCTTCTCTGAAAATTGTTCAAATAAACTATAAAAAACCCAAACTCTGAGGAAACTCAAATCTAAAAAATTTATTTTCATGCATAAAGCTAATCTCCAGTATGAAAAAAATCTAAACCCTACATTTTTCATGGATTGAACCAGATTCTAATTCGTTGGACTCACACACCGTACCCATTGGATATGCTAAACAAAGGACAAAAGGGAAAACTAAGAGAGACAGAGAGAGCATGTGTGACTGAGAAGAAAAGATGGGATAACGATTAAGTATTTTTTTTTGGATGAATTTTGTTTATGTGGTCTTGAGAGAGCAAGAAAGAGAGGGGGTGAGAAGTAGGTCTGAGAGGCGAGAAAGAGAAGGGGAGACGAAGTGGGTCTGAGAGAGAGGAGAAAGGAAGGGAGTAGGTGAGATATTTTGGAAAAATAATATAAAAATATTTTAATGTTTTTGAATTAATAAATTATAATTTTAACTTTTCAAGTATATACCACTACAAGAAAAATCATCAATGGCAGCAATTTTTTGGTCTTTGGCTGCAGTTTTAACCACCGTAAAAAATTTATACGACGGTTAAGAAATTGCCGTCAAATCAACCGCCCTAAAGATTTATTGCGGTGATTTTTCCAACAGTCGGAGGATCGTCGGGAAAAATGTACTTTTACCGGCGGTTTGTTTTTACATTTAGCTGCGGCTTCAAACCGCTGCTAAATGATTAAACATCACAAAATATATGGCAATAAATCGTCACCATAGGGTGAATTTAAAAAAAATGAAGCTTATGAGTGCAATGCAAAGTCCCCTTCAGATTTCTTTAAAATGCATGGGCAGAGAACTATATGAATGCAATGCAAAGTCCACAATTATGCTTTAACTTTAGCTGTAAAGATAATTGAGCAAAAGAAAATCTAACCTCCAAGGAAAGAACCATAGGTTAACCCACTCAAGTTTAAAAACTCTAACCTCTAGCAATTAATCATAGCCCTTATATCTATGAGAAATGATAGAGAAAAACTATATATCAACAAAAGACAAAAATTTGATAGAGAAAAACTATGTACCATCTTTCCTCCGATCATTAACCTTCAGAATTCCTCTACATGACATATTTTGTGTTATTACATGCACTACTCTAGCTGTGAGGAAATGAATTAATAGCAGAACATGCAAACTATAGGCATTGAATACATGCTCTTGAATACCAAAAGAATCTAATTATTGACACTTACCCATACATGTAACATAGATTAACCCAAGAAACTAGTTATTCAGACTTAGCATTTCAACAGCCATAGAAAAGAAAATCATACAAGTCTTGTCTAGTGTTGTCTAAGTAGCAATGGAACTGAGATATCGAGAATAACATTATATTTTTCAGGAAGATCAATGGCAGCAACAAAGTCAATTCTCTATTTGATGCCTAAAATTGGTAAACATTTCCAAGACATGTGCACAAAGAGAGAATATAGAGTTTACTTGTGGCTGTCTATTACCATGTCCAAGACAGCTCCAAAAGTGAAAACTGAACCATAAGAAACACTATAGCTATTTAACTAAATCTTCAATTTGACTACTGCATGGTTGAAAATCAAAGCAAAAGGAATTCATCAGCACAACTTTAATTATTAGATTCTCAAATAACAAATAAGACTCCACTTACAAAATGATTTTCCACAAAACATGGTTTAGTCATGAAAAGGAAGGACAAAACATAGATTATTTTAAATTTTAACTTTATATCTTTCAAACAGTATGGAGAATTGAAAGTATGGTGAATATTTTTTAGGTGAATATGAAATAGCAAAAAAACTTAAAAATAAATTTAGAAAACATGAACACTTTTTAAGTGTCCCCTCTAGCGTGTTCCCCAAATGAGTGGTTGCTACATTATACAATGATAGTTGCTCATTTTACCATGAAAGATGATGGTTATTCGTAGGAGCTCCACTTAAGCATGGATTTTCAAAATAACATTTCTAAAGCATCTGGCCGAACTTACCACAACCTTAAAACACCAAAACAGAGGCTTAAAACATAGGAAAAAAATAAGTCTGCACTCAAACGAACAAAAGAGCTAAATCAGAAAAGACATGACACCAATGAATCCATACACAAAACATAATAACTCTAATTATGCACTCCAACTTATATGAATTATTTTCTAAGATGTGAAATTTAAAGAATCTGCACAAAAAAAAAATAAAGAATTTGTATATTTGACAAAATTTAGGTTCTAAATCAACAAGAACAAATAAATTACCCTAAATCAATCTATAATTTTAAAGCCTTAAATTACCTTCAAAGAGACAGAGAGAGGGACGAACTCGAGCTCGAGTTGATAAAGTGGCAGAGTGAGAGTGCTTTGACGGACTAACGAGACAGAGTATAGAGAAGTTTCGAGAACCAGATCTGAGATGAGGAGAGATGAGAGAAACATAGAAACATTAGGGATTTAGAGTGAGAATTGGGTATGTATCTGTAGATCACGCAGGAGCTAGCAGTGGGGGAGTTCGCGGTGGAAGGAGATTGCGATGGAGGAGCTTACGACGGAATATCACGGTGGAGGAGCACAGAGGTTCATGTCGCCTGTTGCAGGGAGAGAGGGGAGATCGTGCATGTTTGGGCAAAAAGGAAAAATTGAGATTTAAAGGTTTTTAGCGTCGGGTTTTTAAAAACTGCCGCTAAAAGTAAAAAATAAAACATGTGGAGGCGGTTTTTAATGTTTTGCCGGTTTTTTTTTCACCGGCGGTTGGTATAACCGTCACCGTAAAATAGTCGGGGAAAACCATTTTTCTTGTAGTGTACATTCCCACAATCATATTCCAACAATTTTATTTCAGAAATCATTTACTCACAATCTTATACCAAACGACCCGTTAATTATTTTTTTTCAGAATTACATTATAAATTTTAAGGAAAATGTCGAGTATGACTCGAACCTACGACTTATAGAAGATTTAACCATATAGTAAACTCTCATTCATAAATGGCATTATCAATTTTTTACATATCCAGGGACGACTCCAAACGAAGGAAATACAATTATTCTCAACATCTCCTTTCCGTTTAAATTTGTAAGATCAGAAAATAACTTTACTTTTCGTTCTTAATTTTTATGATCCAAACATAGACTACAAAGATTGTCGATATCAGAAGGCTTCATGACCATTTTATATATGGTTGGAAACAAACTAGGAAGGGATAGCAATAGCTACAAAGTTTCATGGGTTCATTACAAAGATTCATATTAGAATAGCCCAAATTGTTTTTGTTTTAGCAATATGTTTGCTGCACTTTAAAAGGTTTGCACTTTCCATAAATTTGTAATGTTAAATTTTTAGAGTAGAAAGTAAGAGATCACATTACTCCATTCAGAAACAAGATCAGTAACACATCAATGTGTCGTTCTAAATAACTTCCTCGCCACCTCAAAATCGTTTCAAATCGCAATTTCTGGCTCATACAGCGCAAAAATTAGAGCATCACGTCAAGAAATTACAGACCTCTCTCTCCCCCTCTCTAAATACATTTTTGTGCAAGTCAATTGGTCGAATAATATATGTTAGCCTGCAGTCTCTTTGAAACTACGACTAAAAGAAAATAATGTCAACTTAACTATCCCAACTCTGAGATGTTGGTTATTAATCAATGAATACAATACAGCCTTAATAATATTGTATGTATGATTATATATTAAAAGCAATATTTTAACATCTATCTGAACATCGAGCAGACGTATTTGTTCTGAACTATACAATTCCACTCGTAGAAAAGATGAGAAAAACCTGACCAGTTATCATATATGATCACATCTTAATCTCATTGATCATACATCTATCAATTTTTTAAAACTTAAAACCAACACAATGGACAAAGTGGGACAACATCCCGACAATTTCGGAAGGAAGAATTGATATAAAATTGTGATTAAGAATATGTTCACACGTAAGGCACGGACGACGGAGTTTACATTTGTGCAGACATTAAGGGAAAGCATATTCCTCATTTGAGAATTGAACACAAAAGTACAAAACTTAACAGAGACCAAGTTTCTAAAACAATATGCAACAACATCAACTAGCTACGAAATTATTCATTCGTCACTTTGGCTCATTTTCAGACTAACAAACCCTTTCTCATAATTTCCAGGCTCTCCAAGAACATGGTTTTATGCCATCAACACACATCACCACCTCTTTTTCATCCTCCAAAGCTACTTCTTCTCTGCGCCATTACAACCCTTTTCTTCTTTCACAAATCCTCTCAGTTATCCTTATCTTACCCTCACTTCAGTGAAAGTGATAACACAATTGTCCTCCAAGGAGACGTTTATATTCAAAACGATACAGTTGCTCAGCTCACTAAATATGACAAAGATAGTGTTGGTAGGCTCTTGTATTACAAGAACATGCACCTTTGGGACAAGAAGTCCGGACAACTTGCTGATTTTTCCACTGATTTTTCTTTCATAATCAATGCTCCAAACAAGTCCTCTCTTGGCGACGGTATTACATTCTTTCTCGCAATACCTGATCTCCCGCTTCCTGCTCCACGAGACGGTGCCGGTATTGGCCTCGTGAGCCATCATCAGATGAATAAGAAAAACTACTCCGATAAATATCCGTTTGTAGCTTTGGAATTCGATACTTCTTATAACGATTGGGATCCCAAGTATGATCATGTTGGCATCCTTGTCAAATCTATGCATGCTATAGAAAGTAAAGAGTGGCATGACATAAAGGACGGAAGAATATATAATGCTAGTATTAATTTCAATTCCACAACCAACAACTTAAGTGTTGCCTTCACTAGTTATCAAAACAATAGTGTGTCGCAAGAACACATCTCTGCTATAGTTGATTTGAAAAATTACTTGCCGGAATTCGTCGAGTTTGGCTTCTCTTCAGCGACGGGGTTGTTTTATGAGCTACATACACTCCTCTCTTGGACATTCTGTTCAAGCGATATTCATAGTTCAGTGAGGCATGACAGCAATATCATCGGAGAGTTATCCAAGAAGCTAGGAATTGGGGTGAGTATATTCATCAATATTTTGGTGGTCTCATGGCTTGTGTTTTGGATTATAAAGAATAGCGTAACAGGGAACTGTCATTTATTTAGTTTCCGTAATGTTAACACAGAGGACGATGATGACGAAGACTTCAAAAAGGTCACGGGACCAAAGAGATTCTCCTATAATGAACTTGTCAGTGCTACCGATAACTTTGCGGAAGAAAATAAACTAGGAGAGGGAGGATTTGGAGGAGTTTATAAAGGCCATCTCCGAGACTTAGACACTTATGTTGCAATAAAAAGAGTGTCAAAAGGATCAAAACAGGGTATAAAGGAGTATGCTTCCGAAGTGAACATAATTAGTCAGCTAAGACACAAAAACTTGGTGAAGCTATATGGTTGGTGTCGCCAAAAGAAAGAAATGTTACTTGTTTATGAGTTCCTATCTAATGGCAGCTTGGATTCCCATCTTTTCCAAGCTGAAAGCAAATTGACATGGGCTATCAGATTCAAAATTGCCAAAGGTTTAGCCTCAGGGTTGCTATACTTACACGATGATTTGGAAAATTGTGTAGTTCACAGAGACATTAAATCAAGCAATGTCATGTTGGACTCAGATTTCAATCCAAAGCTGGGAGATTTCGGATTAGCCAGACAAATTAATCATAGTAAAGGATTTAAAACAACAATGTTAGCAGGGACAATAGGTTATATGGCCCCCGAATATATTTCCACAAGAAGGGCTAGTAAGAAAACAGATGTGTATAGCTTTGGAGTGGTTATTTTGGAAATAGCCTCTGGACGAAAACCCATTGACCCAAATACACAAGCTGAAGATGTGAGCTTGGTGAATTGGGTGTGGAAGCTTTATGGAAGGGGAAATCTCATTGAAGCAGCTGATCAAACACTTGGTGGGCAATTCGATGAGCAGGAAATGGAGCGATTGTTTATGGTCGGCCTTTGGTCCGTGCACCCGGATTCCGATCTTCGACCCTCAGCCAGACAAGCATCGCTCGTGCTTAACGCCGAAGTTCCATTGCCAACTCTTCCGGCGGATCTTCCAATTCCTCCCTACCCTGCAAATTTCGCGAATGGTAGGCGCATACCTTCAAGATCTTCGTCCCCCAGAGTCAGTAACGCTTCTTCTGAAGCTGCTCTCGCCGCCGAAACTTCAAGCCACGGTAACTTTACTGAATCCTCACAGTGGACCATATCTCGCGATATTCCTTCGGCATCATCTAGACTCTTGCCGTAAGACATGAGCCAGGTTGATGACACTTATACCACGTAAATTCAGCCAATCCTTCTGGACTACCTTTTTTTTCTTCATTATTGGTGATTTCTGAAAAATCATGTCGTATGCATATAAATGTGTTTTAGTATGAATTTAGAATGAATAAAAAAATTGGCAGAGTAAGTCGGAGATTTATTAAATATGTGTGAAGTTTATGAAAAACTTCTCATATCTATGTAAGTATGACCGTTTACTTTTCAGAGGATATGCTAATAAAACTGGAATTATGAAAGAAAATGGGGGTTTGGATTTATGAGGACAACTTGGTAAGAAGTTGGATAATCTTGAAATGCACAGCGTACATGATTTTCTTTATAATAATTATAGGGTAACAGGTACTTGAATAAATGTTAAATAAATGTTACGTAATAAAAGAATGTGATAATTACTTATATATTATTAGTTTTTATGATTCTATAAAATAATTTGACAACGCGTAATATTTGATAAATTATTTTTTTATTTAATTTTTGTTAATAAGTCATATGTCGCCTTTTTATATATGTTGAAATGTACATACTTTCACCTCTCTCCCCACTTTGGATCTCTCTAGATCTCAATAAATGTTTTTTTTACTATATAATTTGAGTATTTGAGTTTCATACACGTCACATGTGAACATAACGGATCACGTCAATAAAATCGTGTTTAATTTCACTAATGGAATGTGATATAATGATTAAAAGAATGAGGGAAACTATAATGTTTAAATTCATAATTTTTTCTTTGTAAAATAATTTTGTATTAAAATTGTTTTAATTGAGAAGAAAATCAAACAAGGTTCATTACAAAATTTAAAGTGGAGAGCATAGATTTGTAAAAAAAGTGTAGTTTTGTGATAGAAAAACAATCAAAATATAAGTAGTCATCTTTGTGTGTTAATTCTGTCTATATTAATGGATTTATCTCCTTTTTTTTTGCATTGATTGATAGATCCATATTTGATAATTGAGTGTTATTTATTTTCTACGTTCGTGTTTGCCTTGCAATTGAATTTTTTGTGTTCTTGCTTCTATTTATCCTTTTGGCTTTGATTTTTCATTTTAGTTAATGATCTTACATTGTTATTTTATGTTATCAGTGACAGAATATGATGCTTGATGGTATTTCACGGGTTAGAATTTTGTATAATGAGTATTACTTTCTATGTGTATGTTTAAACATTTTTTCAAGTCTTTGTGACTTCATGATAAGTGATAGCTTCTTAAATTAAGAGTAATTTGATGTTTTTAAATAAGGTCTTGGTCTGATTATACTCAATTACAGAGGAATTGAGTAGTATCGCCTCATCATAATATATAATCAAACTCTAATCGCCCAAAATTTTATTTGCTCTGTAAAATCCAGCTTAAGAACTCTTGTGGTGTAAGAAATATGAATAAATATGTAGCCGACTCCAATCAGTCAAGAAATGATCCAGGAAATTCATATTTAGTTAAACTGCAATTTAGATCACTGATATTGACAGCGTAGGAAAACAAACATTTCTAGAAGACATGGAATGAGAAAACACTATGCAATATCATAGAGGGAGTAGTTAATGCAAGTTAGGAGACTCATACAGATTTATGTGATTAAAACCATATTGTTATTCACGAAACAATCTTTTGAATAGAATTGTTTATCCGAGAGAGATTTTCCGAGACATCCTAGAGATAATTTCTGGTTGGTCGGAGAGGTTCCTTTTTAAAGCAGGCAAAGAGATTTTGATTAAATCGGTAGCGTTAGTCATCCTGAATTACGCTATTTCTTGCTTTTCCCGTCTCTATTTGACATACCATTTGTAAGCATATTTCATATTACTGGTGGAGCAACTCTCCTAAGAGGCAAGGAATTCACCGGTGTTCTTAGGAAAAATTAGCTTGTCCCAAGAGTAGCCAAACAAGGCCGGAGGTTATTAACCGGCCAAGCCCCATTACTCTTTAGCTTTCTCAAGAACAAATATTTCAAGTATAGTGATTTCATGAATGTAAAAAGGTGGGGTATAAACCCTCATGGGACTTGAGAAGCTTAATGGAAGGCCGAAAGCTGTTAAAACATGATATTTGTTTGAATATTGGCAATGGTTATTCGGCTAGAATTTGGAAAGATCCTTGACTGCCCCGCCATTTTCTTTTAAGGTTCTTTTTCCTAAGAAGGAAGAATTGTTCCTAGTCAAAAACTTGTTATTACCTAATGGGAGAGGATAGGGTGTAGATAAGATTTAGGCAAATTTCATTGAAGAAGACATAAATATTATCCTTAGTTTGCCTTATAGCAAGTTTGGAAAAGAAGATAACTTAAAATGGTTTTTTTCCAGATTTGATGTTTATTTGGTAAAATCTGGATATCATTTGGTGTGTGAATTGAAACGAAATGGTGCAATTGGTCACAATCCCACAGGTTTGCCTATCCCCTCCAACAACCAAGATGCAATTTGGAATAGCTTAGGGAAGCTCAAGGTACATCTAAAGCTTCGTTCTTTTATATTGAAGCTCAAATTACTGTCCCCATCCTGAGCCCCAGCCCGACCATGCTCGGCCCAGTCGGTTCACGGGCTGGATAGGACCTTTTCAGGCGGTTCGAGGGTCGGTTTTGGGCCGGGCTGCCGAAATTTTAGGGCAGCTCAGAATGAACAGTTGAACCGGCCCATGAAGTCACGGGCCAGGCTGAAACAAGGACGAGGCCCGGTTAAATAACCGGCCTGGCCCGTTTCCCATCCTTTTAATGTGATTTAGTTCTAAAAAATGTAGATGGAGACAGTTGAATCTTGACGGAAAATAGATGAAGTGTAGGGATTCTCACTAAGCTATATGAAAGTCATGTTACTTTTTTATAATTATTTTATTTTATTACTGTAAAATCTCAATAGAAAAACTTGTAATAATAAGTAAAATAATTATTTTATTTATTAAATTCATAAACTAGTGATATTCATATTCACGTAAAATCTAAAAATATAATAAATAATTAATCACTAATTTATAATTTACGTTCATTAACAGAACAAAAACTATTAGGAATATTAAACCAATATTTTTTAAAGTTTTCATGATCCAATTTTTTATTGAATAAAATATTTATTTAAATGAAAATTTTTATTTAATTAAATACGTTTATATCAAAAGTATATTATTTGAAATTTCGATAAAATGTATTAAAAGACAATAAGAATATATTTTAAACAATTAATTTAATAAAAGTTGTTTTGGTTTATTAGTAAAGAATGTGATTTACAAGGGAAATGTCAATGGTTCAAACTTTACTACATGCATAATTGTTCAATTTTTAGACACAAAAATGAATTCACGGGCCGGGTCGGGCCATGGGCCTTGAAGGCAGGCCTTAATCGGGCCGGTTCGACTGAACTTGCTCGCCACAATCTGGCCCGCGGGCCTTAACCGGCCTGGTACTGTTCATGACCGGGCCGGATTGTGGCGAGTAGGTTCAGCCGAACCGGCCCGGTTGCCACCTCTAGACCCCTCTAATAAAAAATTTGTTGCAGGTTACAAAAAACTTAACCATGTGTTCAATGCTGAAATTGGTGAAGCTTGTGCTATTTTGTGGGCTTTAGAAGAATGCTTCCAGTGGTGTCCTCATCCAATCTCAATTTTTTCTCAATTTGATCAATATGTTAAATGGTTTAACTTTCAATTGATAGTGTCATGCAGTCCCCCTATTTTTGATATTTTGTTTGTTAAGAGTCAGTTTGAGTTCACCAAATTTGCTCATGTCCCGAGCTCTTGTAATGTTATGGCTTACAAGCTCGCTAAGTTAAGGGCTTTGGAGTCTAGTCCATAGTTCCCTTGCTTCTTTTCCCACATGTAATTTTTTTCAATTGTAGACGTTGTTGCTTCGTAATGTATAATTTATTTGACAAAAAAAAGAATAGAATTGTTTGTCACCTTTTTTGTTATGAAAATCGAAATCTGTCTAACAATAAATTATGTGATGATGAAAGTTGAGAAATTTTTTCTTTCATAAATGTTTTATCATGAGGTAGATTTTGAGACTCTAAGTTCCATTGTTCTTCTATTGTACTGTTTGTTTATATAAGTAAAAAGTTAGGAGTGAAAATGATCTAGAGACAATTAGAAAGAGATCTTTAAAAAAATAACAGATGAATATGAAAGAACAACAAACTAAACAAAAACAAATATGAAAATCAAAAGTACGAGACATTTTCTTCACTTAGATGAAAATCAAAGCGCACAAGTCTAGATGATATTTGGGAATAATCTCCATCTGAAAATTATATATACATACTGTTGTTAGATTTAATACTTGTCCAACTCATTAAAAGATGTGAAATGGGTTGAATACAAAAAAAATTGACTTAATTACAAAAAATATTAAAATACATAGAATGAATTGGTTAATTTTGTAAGAATAATATTACAAAACAATCTAAATAGATGGAAGTGTTTTTGCATAACTAATCAAATTGTACAAGAAATCGGAAATTTAATCAAATATATTCTTTATCAATAATCGAATTAATTCATAGTACACAAAAGTAGAATATATGCGTATGAATTCCAAGCCTTTTTGTTTCTCTAATCTAATAGTAATGAGGGTTTAGGAATCAAATTTCAGAACCAACACTGACGTAGACATATCCAGTTCCACCTTCTTCACTTCTTCTGTGGCGAACACAATTCATATAACCAATAAGCATCACTCTAACCATTACCACAGAGACTGTGATAATCGCCATTGTTAAAACAGTTACATTATTCTGATCCTTCGATTCTCCATTCTTCTGTGACGAGAGACCAGCATCATCAAACCACGGATATCGAAGTGTCTGGAATGCAGGATCAATGAAGTTCTCAACTCCATGGATGATCACTCGTCCATCGTTATAAACATCCCAATTACTGACCTTCACTCGAAACATCCCCGCTACCAGGAATTGTAGTGACAACAAGAGGATGACCATGCAGTAAGGTATCGATTTTCGACCCAGTTTCAAATTTGGATTCCAGAGCTTCTCTGTTAAGATTACTGGGTGAGACGTGCTATTGAAGCAGAGTTAATGGAGGTTGTGGGTATTTTGAAGAGAAGAAGGCTTAGTCAACTGGGGAAAATATGGTGAATGTGGTGGCGTTATGGGTGTCTGGGATGACGACTATAGGTCGTTGAGAGTCATCTTCAGAGTCATAGACATGGCAGTGAAACCATTGTTGGACAGAGAAGATGAGATCGAGGCTGTGTTTATTAGTTGAGGAGGATTTAAATCTGCCTTCACCAATATAAACATTGACAGAAAGGCGAGGATGAAAAGCAGGGAAATTGACATTAACAAGAAGAAATAGATACAACTCCAACACAATAGGTATCGGATGGGTGTCGTGTCCTATCCGGAGAACTTGAGACGACTTGTTTAATCTATGTCGTTAAATTTAGATACAATCTGAGCCGTTCAACTTCAATAAAAAGAGATCTAAATCTATAGATATCTTTTTTTTGAATAGTAATCTTTATCTATGTGTGTTTTCTACTTGGATTAGTGGGGGAAACATGTTTTGGTTTTGTATTTAAATTTTAAATTTCTTGGATTAAGGAAAAAGAAACTACTTAGAGATTTTAATTAGAAATTTCGATTTGGTGATTTAAGCACTTTAATCTTTTCTGAAGTTAATAGGCTTGAGACATCACACCTCCTAATTCATAATGTATCTTGGAAAATAAAAAGAGGAAAAATCATAGAGAGGCAAATTAGAAACTAAATCACAAATAGAAATTAGTTACAAAGATTGATCTCCTTAAAAAAATTAACAAGTAAAAATTCAATTATTCTCTAACAAAATAATCTATACAATCGAAGTTATTGGTCTCTCAAAGACGGATTCTTCTTCATGAACATCAATCTTAACCATTAAAAAGTTGAAGAACTTGATGACCCTTTCAAGACAGAACGTGAACAATTCTTAACGGAAGACTTTCCTTCAAACCCGAATAATTTCTTTGTTTTTTGAGCAATTGATTCTTTCTTCGTAAAAGTATAACTTCTTAGATATCTCTGTCTCAAAGAATAAAATCCAACATAAGTAACGGGATTTTTAGTAGTGAAGAAAGTAGAAGAATAGTCATCTTTGTTTTGCTTGTCGATCTCTTTCGATACCAACTTTCTTAAAAATTCTGCATCTGCTTCTGCCCATCGATTGAGCTTCTCACAACTTAATTTAAAATCTTCACTTCGATCAATCGAATAGTCACTTCTACTACAACTACCGCTTTCACTCATCTTATTCATGATAAACTTTGAAACTTAGAATAGATAGTGAAATAAAAAAGAATGCTTTCACTCGGTTTATATATAGATGTGCATGAGGACTAGTTTGATCTACACTAATTTAAGGCTTTTATAGATTGAAACACTGTATTTTTAAGAAACGGTTTCATTGGAAATTTAGGCGGGGAATGAAAATTCAAAACTCATATTAGATTTTCCACCAAAGAGTTTGAGTGAAAGATGGAAACTAAACAAGCGAAGGAGTTGTGATTTAAATTAAGTAGGTTTTTTACTAATTGATAATCTCGGATTGTGTTTCATACTCATCTGTTAAAAAAGATCAACACGTTTTCTCTACATAATTCTCTCAACAAACTACAAGTGTCCCTGTAGAAAAAGATGAATTATACGTAATATGTAATTTTTAAAATTCGAATTTCTTACTCAGCAAATAAATTATATATAATATGTTTTAATACCATACATATATGTGTAAGTGTCACTTGTGAGTGTGAAGAAAAGAGGTCTTGTACGATTAAAATTTGAATTTCTATATAGAATTGGTTTCCTATTTCAACTATGATAAATCATAATATACATTTTAATAGTTATATATATTTGAATCATTAGATCATCACACAAGTAATGCTCTAATTATCCACATTATATAATGAAAGATAACGATACATCCAAATCATAACAATTTTTCTCACATCTTGTATTATATGAATCATCAAAAATTCAAATTAATTATCCAAGGACCAACGCAAAGGGGATGTTAGATTTATTCCGCACAATCAGATTTGGATAGAGTGAATCAAATAAAGAAAACCTAATAGAAATGCATATTTAATGCAAAAAAAAAAATTAAAAAAAAAATTAAAACTTAACTGTTTGGTCAAATTTCACATAATTTCACTTCGTACATATGTCATCCTTAGATTGAGCTAAACTCATTGAGCTATGGACTTTAACTTTAATATTCCTCTTGACACTCCTAAACAGTATGGATTGTCGATCTTATTATATCATACTATATTTAAAAGCTTGGATCTTAAAAACATCCATTAGACAAATTCGTAGAACTAAACTTCTTCTATACCCACATTTACCTTCTAAGAAATTAATCTCTCGATTTCAACTATTTCTATGAACATGATAAAACACATGTTACAAAGAACATTATTATATTTGTTTATTCAACATAAACTAAAATAATTACATATAGTTATAGAAATAATACTCATTAATTGACATTTGACAACAATATACATTTAATTAAATTAAAGCACAATTAACCACAAGGAGAAATGTAACTGACTTTTTTAATTCTCATTAAATAAAATATAAATTAAAATATCATATTTTACTATATCTAAAATGACTAACTTGGCTAACTTTGATAAATATTTGTTGGACACATTTATCCAATATAATTTTCACTATATCACACGTGTCCTCACTAAAATTATACTTCTACCAATTTGATGATTATATTAAATTAAAATGTTTTCCCTCAGTTTTCATTAAAGCGACAAAACAAAATTATATCATTTTCCTTTGCATCCACATATACTTTGCAATTTGCATTGAAACTTAAATTTCATTCTTTAACAGACCAAAAAAAACTAAATGAAAACATTGACAATAGATAATAAAAGGTTACATTTTATAAAATTTACGTTACCATTTGACTCTCATAATAATCTTTTATAGATAATTTCATCCAAGTGCTATAATTCATTGTTGCAACAATAGATTATATTATTCATACATTCATTGAATCAGTTTACGTAATGAAAATTTAATGAAAATTTTAGTTGTTCTTACTGATATATTAATTATTAATTTCAGTTACGTGATAAAAACCATTGTTGGACAGAGAAGATGGGCTCGAGGCTGTGATTAAAAGATGCGAAGATTTGAAACTGCATATACCAATAGAAACATTGACAGAAAGGCGAGGATGAAGAGCAGGGAAATTGATTTGGCAGCCATGATAGCAAGCGCATGCAGAGTGTTGGCTGTAATGCCCCAGAGACCAAAATAAGTGATAAGTACGTACAAATTGAGGTCACTTTGCGGCTATATATAGATTTAACAAGAAGAAATAGATACAAGTCCTAAACAATAGGTATCGGATGGGTGTTAATCTGGAGAAACGTGAGAGGACCATTTTAATCAACTTCAATAAAAAGAGATATAAATCTATAGGTATCCCTCCTTGAATAGTAATCTTTATAATGTGCGTTTTTTACTTGGATTAGTGTGGAAAAAAACGTTTTGGTTTGGTATTTAAGTTTTAAATTTCTTGGATTAAGGAAAAAAACTACTTACGATTTAAATTAGAGAGTTTGGTTTTAAAAAAAAAACTAATTGGGTTAAGCTTTTTTGTTAAAGAGAGTTTAGAAGGGTGACATACCAGATAAAGTAGTTGTGGGAAGTCTATTGATTAGGTAAGAGACAGTGAGGAAAGCATGCCACCAAAAGGATGTAGGCATTCTGAAATGTGTAAGAAGTGTAATGCCTGTCTCTACTAAATGTATGCGTTTGCGTTCAGCCCTTCCATTTTGGCTGTGAGAATAGAGACATGAGTGTCTAAAATGAATCTCATTAGAATTATTCAAAGGCTCTATATTCCCCTCCCCAATTAGATTGGACAGTTTTGATTATAGTGGAGAAGTGATTTTCTGTTAAAGCTTTGAATTGTTGAAAGGCTTTAAAAGCTTCTGATTTCAATTTAAGGAGATATATCCAACTAAACCTGCTAAAGTCATCAAGAAAAAGTATATAATATTTATAACCATCTTTGGAATTTACTGGAGCAAGCTCCCATCGATCAATATGGATCGATTCAAAAGGTTTTGAAGCATGGGAATTTGATAAATGCTGAGGTAGAGTATGGCTCTTCCCTTTGGGACATGCAATGCAGAATATGCTATTTAAACTAGTAATTTTAATGTTGCATTGGTTCAGGACTTGAGAGAGAATTTTAGCATTTGGATGTCCTAGTTTAATATGCCAAAGATGTAAATAAGATGGAATGCAAGTTTCAGAGTCACTTTTATTTCCTTCAACATAAATTGCAGAGAGAGCAACATGCTTACAATTACTGAAACTAGGGGTATTTACAAAGTGATACATGAAATCAGGTCTCTTAGTAAGCTGTTGAGAGTGTGAATCAATGACTTTACAGTTCGAATTAGAAGATAGAGATGACCTAGACTTAGAAATACCACACAGGACATTTGAAATGAAACTTGTACATATTTGAGCAAGAAGCTTGTGGGCAGTGTTAACATCAGTAAAATGACATGTCAATGCAACAACTTCTTTAAGCCTCATAAAGACCTCCTTTAAGCCTCCCTCTGAGAAGGACCTTCATGGTTGCCTTGTCCTTAACAAGACAGTGAGAAGAGTGAAATTCAATAAAAAGAGAGATATCTTTTTTTAATTGAGAGACACTGATAAAGTTCTTTATAAAACTAGGTACCCTAAGCATGGACTTAAGCTTTAAGACAGTTTAAATTTGAGGAATAGGGAGGAAAGATTAACCAATATAGGTGATTTGAAGAGCCTTACTATCACCTACAATTACTTTTTCCTTGCCATTGTATTCCTGGGAAATATGGAAGTTGCTAAGATCTGAAGAAATGTGATTTGTTGCAGCACTATCTGCATACCAACCTGCATCACTATAATTACCATCTAAATTTGTTATCATTGTAGTAGGAGAGAAATTGTTATTTTGTGGCTTGTTAGACAAGGGTCTAGTTGATGAATTGTTTTGCAGTTGATAGCTTCTATCAAATCTGTTGTAACAGGTCAGTGCACCATGACCAACTCTACCACAAACTGGACAAGTCTTCCTCCAAACCTGCCTCCTCTTCCCCTTCTTCCGCCATTAAAATTTCCACGTCCACCTCCTTGGTTAATAAAGTTTCCTCCTCTTCCTCTACCAGTGTTGCCTCCATTACCTTGACTAAAACTACCATTACTCATTCCAGCAAAATTTGTTGACATCGTGCATTTGACATCCAGACTATTTTCAGAATTGATTCTTTCAATTCTACAATCATGACTTATCAATGATGCCTACACTTCTTCAAATGTAACTTCATCACTTCGTGAGGTAACATTTATCACGATATAGTCATATTCAACTCTCAAACCATTAACAATATGAAGCATAAGATCTTGTGTGCTTACTGGATTTCCAGTAGCAGCCAAAGCATCACCTAAATTTCTCATCTTATCACAGTAATCTACTATACTCATGTTACCTTTCTTACTTGTTTGCAGTGAACTCTTCAACTAGAGCATTCTTGCTCTCAACTAGCTGGAGAAACTTCTTTCTAATGCCTTCCATAAATCCTTCAAGTGACTGTATTGCAAGACTGTTCTGAGAACTCTCTCGGTCATAGACGAACGTAACCAACTCAGCAGTAATTGGTCCTTCCTGATCCAAGTTACATATTTAGGGTTATCAGTACCATTAAGAAGTTTTTTTAGGCTTTTCTTCATTACCAAATAGAAAAGAATCTAAACCATTGCTAATTACTACAGGAACAATCTGTGATTTCCATAACATGAAGTTGTCTCTGTCGAGCTTAATTAGGAGAGAAGAATTAAGCGTTGACCTAAGGGATTTTGAGAAGAAACTTTCATCATTTGAGTTGCATTCAATACTGACATCTGAATCACCTGCCATGGCTCGATAAGTTTCTTCCTGAGCTTTGATACCAAGTAAAGAAACGAAAATAGGGGCAAACATGATACTTTGGGAAGGAGAAGAAATAAGAAAAGATGTAGTACAGGTTGAGTGAAAGCTATGAATTTCACATTAGATTAACAATACAAGAAGATTACATATATATAGACAACAATCTTCACTAACTAACTTAACCAATTCTAATCGAAATTAACAGCTCATTAAGCATGGTAATTACGTTTATTACCAAACTTAAGTGCCCAACTGCCAAGTGACTACGTTAGTGAGATAGAAAAACCGAGGACTCCTCCGTGACCGAAGTCAACATGATGATCGAGGCACCCTCCATTACCAGATCGATGGATACGACCCCACTTATACTTACACTATCGAGGTCACACAAATAACGAAGTAGTCTCATACCTATGATCGTGGCTACTCGAGATAGCCGATGTCATTTTCTTATCAAAATAAAATATAATAATCAGTCATACAGAGAAACGATAAGCACACATTAAATCTATCAGGCAATCTCAATGGTTGTTAAAGGGGATAAGATGATAACTAAAATATCTTGATCAGAGAATATTCTCCATGAATATCTCCATTCTTTATCAGAATAGGGAAGAAGATACACTGAACCTAGACGTTTGACTGATATAGAAAATTATTATAAATATATGATGATCATCATTTAATGGTAAGCAATTTTTCATACTGCTACTTTTCTCTAAACATTATACAGACTTGATCGTCAGAGTGTAGTAGGTGGGGCACCCTCACATGCCCAGCATGCCTCTTTCACGATCGTTCTTGATTTTTGCAGATCCCTAAATGAATCACCGAGCGACGCGTGGTGGACTCCTCGACAGTCGATGCGGGCATATTTGCATCAACAACTAAAGATAATTATAAAAATTCTACATTTACGCTTTTTACTATGTGATCATCTCAAATATGGGATTGATAAAAAGTAATAAATTAAAGAGCTAAAAGAATCACAAAGTCATTCGCGCAGCTCAATCCCTTGCGCGTTAGCACATCCGTTTTCTTGGGCCCTACCCGAAAAATAGGAGTATTGGGCCTTGCTCAGGAGTATTATTGAGTGATCTTAGCCCAAGTGTTTTTCTCCCCTATAATTTTCCCCTTCTTCTTGGGCCTGGAGCATAGCGATAAAAGTTGGAATGTATGTTGTGGAGGAAGCCATGAGCTTTTATCCAAGACTCTGTCTTTACACTTCATTGAGTGCTAAGGATATTTTGGCGTTGAGATCGTTATATAGTGGAGTTTGTGTCTAAATATCTAAGTATTTGTTATTGGTTCATGATGGCATCTCAGAGCATCTTGTGACTAAGACGAGCTTTCTTTGTATTTATCAATTGGCACTTGGTAAAAATGTCATCATGTTGATTAATGTTGAACTTGTTCATATAATGATGTGTATGATTGTGTTGGGACCTGAAACTGTGTGGCTCAGGTTTGTGCGAGTTGCTCCGAGTAGATATTGAGATCAAATCTCTGTTTTTTCATCTGGCAGTCAGGTGGCTTGAGTTGGATCAGTGGTCATAGCAATAAAACTTTTACACCTTAATCTGAACGCATGGTGAGGGCTGGTGTTAAGATTGAATTCCTTTGATCTGGGCAGGCAATAAGACGTCATTCTGTTGGGATTGCTTCACTATAAGGTTGCCTTGACGTTGTGACGTTACATAATCTTTTTGAAGGTAGGATTTTTTTTCTGAAATCCTACATTGCATTCTCGTGTTGATCCATACTTGACCATATATCTAGTACAATTCTTTGACATCTCATGTCTCATGGCGGATGATGGAGTTATTACACTCAAGTGGCGTGCTTCCCGATGGTTCTTCTTGCCATCCAGAATTACATTCTTAGAAACTAAGTCGTGGCTAGAAACTGAAGGTTTTGATGTTTTGGTTGTTGACTATATCTTGCAACTCAATGTCTGAGTTTATTGATCCGTCCAAGTCATCCGCTACTTTGTCTGAAATTTATAGTGATTTTGTAGCGTAGCTTGGCACAACTAGTGTCTTTGAGATAGCCTTAAAGAAATCGAGTGGTTATTCTCTTGGCGAACAAATAACTTTTGAGTATCTATGGATTGATGCCACCATCGTCGTGTCTTATGTTTGAAAATATTGTGGAGTTATAGAAAGCTCTTTAGCTTATATACCCCTAAGGTGTAAAATAATTGTATGTCATTGAGCAATGTGTTTGTATTCGATCTTGTCGTTGACATCCTTGATTTAAAATGAATTACTTGTTCTGCAAAGCTTGTCGTTGCATCTCTATGTACTTATGTGTCTGTGCAAGTAATTCTTTAATGCTTTCGCTTCCTAGCAGAACATTTCTGAACCTTATTTGTCTCGTTTGTTCAATTCAGGTTTGACGAGTCCTTGATACGAAGGTCCTTTGGAGTCATCTCCGACGGAGTACCAAGATCTTTTGTGAGTTGTGAGATTTTGTTTAATCTAGATCCCATAGTCATCAGTGTGACTTGAGTTCCATTTTCATAATTATGATTATGGGTACCATAGTTATCTAGGTAACTTTAGTTACTTTAACCATCTGTGTGACATAGAGTTATATAGTCAAATGGATGACTTTGAGCACCTTAGTCATATGTGTGACTTGGGGTATAATAGTCATCTGTGTGATTTCGAGTTATATAGTCATCTAGGTGACTTGAGGTACCTTAGTCATCTATATGGCTTAGTGTATAATCATCTGCGTGTCTTTGGATCCAATGTAGTCATCTAGGTAACTTTATGTGCCTCAGACATCTATGTGACTTCGAGTATCATAGTCATCTATGCGATCGTCGTAGTCATTTGATGACTTCAGGTACCATGAAATATTACGGTGGTCCTTTTATGTTATGTAAGAGGCCTCGGTGATGGTGGCCTTTATCAAAGTCTTCGTCTGAGCATCCCGTGTACTTAGCGCCCCAAAATATTGTCATGGTCTTTTGCCCTTAGGTGGGTCTTTTTCCAAATCATTATGTGTGATAAAGATGCCTCGTTAGACCGACGCCCTGAGTGAGGTTTGTCGTCCGAGGGTTCTTTGACCTCGGGTGCTAGTCCTTTTTCCCTACGTAGGGTCTTTCTCCGAGTCATCCTTAGTGATCGGGAGGCCTCATTATTCCATGGCCTTAGGTGAGGTCCTTCGTCCGAACATCTTATGTGCCCATGTGCCACGAGATACTTTCGTGGTCCTTTTTCCGTATGTAGGGTCTTTCTCCGAATCATCCTTAGTGATCGGGAGGCCTCGTTAGGTCGCCACCTTGGTTGAGGTCTTTCGCCCGAACACCTCGTGTGCTCTGGTGCCTCTAACCATTGTGTCATCTTGTGTGGCATATATTTGTACGACCTGAGTCCTCTTTCTCTTGGGGTGGCGTCATCCCTACCACAAAGCCCACGAGTGCTTGAGCCTTGATTGCGGCTGAGGTTTATATCTTAAGTCAAAATCTCCGAGCGCTTCCATCATCTTTCACATGTTCTCTTGGAATATTTTGTTGACTAAATGTTGTAGGCGGTTCCTGCGTTCTTTAGTCTGAACGACATGACTTTGTAGCAATAAGTGCTCCTCTCAGTCACAAATGTCATCTTCTTTGGGTCTGATGGGTGCATAAGTATCTGATTGTACCAATAGAAGGTATGAGACTGAGCATCTTGTGCCCCATTGTAGCGTCCATCAATTGATTAGTTTTTGGAATATGGAAGTTTTTCTTTTGGGCATGCTTTATTCGGGTCATTGAACCCTATACAAGATTTTCACTTTCTGTTCTTCATATTTTCCTTTACCGTGTTGGCCAAGCAGTCTTGGTAGTGGACCTCTCAGGTCTCGATAATTATGATTGCTCTCTTGCGGGAACGTTTGTGTAATCTATGACCTCTTGAGGTCTTGCTTGATGTTTCACATGAGCATTTGCATAATTTGTGACCTCTCGGGTCTAGATAATTATGTTTCCTTTCTTGTGAGAGCATTTGCATATTTCATGACTTCTCGGTTTTGATAATTATGTTTTCTCTCTCGTGGGAGCACATATTTTATGACATCTTGGGCCTTGATAATTATGTTTGCTCTATTGTGGGAGTGTTTTAACTGCACTTATATATTCCTAGATAATTTACATTGTATTTCCATTTCTAATTTCTTATCCCCAACTGAGCAGACCAAAATGATTTATAGATCTCGTGTTGAGGCGTCGTAGTAATATAGTTCAGAAATTTTGGGACTTTTTATTATATCCTAGGATCTCGGTGCTGTAGTAAGCTCATGCTTAATATCATACTGAATTAAAGTGCTCTATAAATATTCAAAGAATAATGAAATTGAGCATACAAAATAAATAGCGTACCTCAAAGTTTTAATGAAGATCATCGACGTGGCTCTTGATTTTGAGATAATAAAAATATAAAATAATGCAGATCTGAGCTTTATGGTCTGCGTCCGAATCTTGAAACTTGCTCTTGTCCAAAATGCTAAACAATATTTATTGTATTATTTTCCTCAAAACTTTAATAGAGATTATCGATGTGACTCATGATTTTGAGGAAATAACAAATTTAGAATGATATTGATCGGAACTGTGCGATCCGCGTCGCGATCTTCAAGCTCACTCATGCCCAAGATATTAAATAATATTGTTGCAAATAATTACATTATTCTCATGACATTAATATTACATCAAATAGTGTAAATTAATTTAAGAAAATTTTATAATTTAATCACATTAAAATGAATAATAAGAAAATAAATTATTTAATAATAAATAAATCTTCCTTTAAGTTTGTATTTATTGTGTATTTGCTCCACCATTTTTGTTGTGTATTGGCAAAATTTGCTTGGAGCTGAATGGGCCATTTGAAGGAAGGGGGAAGCGCTGGGCCACTGAGGGGAGAAGGCCAGGAGTTGGGGTCACACCTAGCGCGGGTCGTTTAAGGAGCCGAGGCCTGCGCTAAGAGCCTTGGACTCCCGGGTTGAACTCGGGGCGCAGGTCACACCTAGCGCGGGTCGCGCCTGGGCGTGCTGGGCTCCCTTTTGTTGGTTTGGGCCACAGGGAGCTCTCTAAGGCTTTGCGTGGACATGGACCGGGTAGGTCAACCCGGTAAGTTGAAAGCGGGTAGAGATGGATACCGCCGGTGTTGGAGGCGCGTGGGGGCGATTGCTGTCGCATCCGGTGACATTTTAATGGCTGGAATTTGCTCCATCTTGATGAAAATCCTCGTCTGAACATCTTTTCTGGCGTTTTGAAGTCTGAAAACGCTCCATTTTGTGTAGAATTGAGGTTTCATTTTCGGTAGTGAAGGAGTTCCTTCGTCCATCATTTTCATGGTAGCGGCTATTGTGGACGTCTTCTCCGGAGAACATCCGGCAACCTGACAAGCGCGTTAGCAGGATCTGCGGTCCACGGCGTCGACCGTGCACCGCGGCGGCCGTGGCTCTCGTCGCTGCTGCGCTTGATTTTTGATATTTCTTTTTCTCTTTTGAACGGGTTACAGCAGCGTTTTCGCTGCAACGAAATTTTTCGTTGTGCGACTGCCTCAGTTAACGGTGATGGCGGCGAATGAGTGAAACGTTCAGGTTCAGTGTATTTTCTTTTTTATTCTAATAAGGAATGGAGTACTCTGATCAAGATATTTTAGTTATCATCTTATCATCTTTAACAATCATTGAGATTTTCTGATAGATCTGATATGTGCTTATCTTTTCTCTATATGACTAATTATTATATCTTATTTTGACATGAAAATGATATTGGCTATCTCGAGTAGGCACGACCATAGGTATGAGATTACTTTATCATCCGTGTGACATCGGTAGTAAGTATAGGTGGGGTCGTATCCTTTGATCTGGTCGTGGATGGTTCCTCTGTCATCATGGTGATTTCGGTCACAGAGCAGTCCTCGGTTTGGACTTAATATGAGCCATACTCGGGAAATAAGAGTATTGGGTCTTACTTGAGAATATTATTGAGTGCGTTTTAACCCGAATATTTTTTCGCCCCTACATTAATACGTTTATTAATTATAAACGTAGAAATTTTCTTAAAAACAAAGCGAAATTCCTTGTGGAGAATTTGTGGTCCACTTTTTCAATGTGCATAACACAAGAAAATATTTTTTTTATTCCTTTAATTATTTTTAAATTTCTATTCCTTTAACAAGGAAAAAATATAAGTAATATTGATTCGGCTATTTAAGCACTTTAATCTTTTCTGAAATTAATGGGCATGACACGGACAAAAAAAGTTAATGGGCATGAGACATCACACCTCCTAATTCATAATGTATCTTGGAAAATAAAACAAGGAAAAACCATAGAGAGGTAAATTAGAAACTAAATCACAAATAGAAATTAGTTATAAAGATTGATCTCCTTAAAAAATTAACAAGTAAAAATTCAATTAATCTCTCACAAAATCATCTATACAATCGAAGTTCTTGGTCTCTCAAAGACAGATTCTTCTTCATGAACATCAATCTTAACCATTGAAAAGAGGGTGAATTTGAAGACCCTTTCAAGAGCAGAACGCGAACAATTCTTAACAGGAGACTTTCCTTCAAATCCAAATAACTTCTTTTTTTTTTTAGCAATTGATACTTTCTTCGTAAAAGTATAGTTTCTTAGATATCTCTATCTCGAAGAAGAAAATCCCTCATAAGTAATGGGGTTTTTTGTAGTAAAGAAAGAGAAAGAAGAGTCCTCGTTGTTTTGCTTCTCGATCTATTTCAATACCAGCGTTTTCTTAAAAATTCTACTTCTGCTTTAGCCCATCGATTGAGCTTCTCACAGTTTAACTTAAAATCTTGACTTCAATCAATCAAATAGTCACTTCTACTACAGCTTCCGCTTTCCCTCATCTTGTTCATGATAAACTTTGAAACGTAGGTTACACTACAAGAAATATGACATTCTATAGGATTAAAATATAGGGTTCGCGGTCGTCTCTTGTTAAAAACTCAAAATAACAAGAGATTTTATAATCAGATAAAATTATACTCCGGTTAAAAGTGTTAAAAAAAGAGGGAGCCAAAATTAATAGAGACGCGAGACTTGGGCTTAAGCGAGACTTTGATAAAAAAAATGGAGACGCCTCACATTTCATTCTCGAGCTCTCTCAATACTGTAGCTCGATTCTCTTGCTCTCTCACTCTATTGATTGCTCCATTTTTTATCACCTCGTTGCTCCATTTTCGATCAGAGAAGCTAAAAAATTAGAGACCCCTTAACAGTATTGTGGCTCGATACCCTTCTCTCTCACTCTATCATTCAAAGACAAAGCAACTAGGGTTCCATTGACTTTCAGGTTTGGAGACCCCTTGACATTTCACTCTCTCTTGGTTCTTCTCTCTCACTCTTTCGTTCAAAGACAAATAAGATACTCGTCGTGGGTCTCGTCATTATGCTTGGTTCTCGTCGTTGTGGAACTCATCACTATGCTTTGTTCTCGTCACCGTGAATCTTGTCCCTATGCTTGGTTCTCATCATTGTGGGTCTCATCACTATGCTTGGTTCTTGTTATCGTCGGAGAGAGTCTTGTTCAGTTTGTTAAAATTGATTTATCTTTTTCTCAAAGTTCGTAGGTTATGTTTGATTTGAGCTAGCTATTAGCTTTGTTTGTTATAACTAAGCTTTTCTTTTTGGGCCCTAAACCTACAATTTTAGGGTTGAGTTTCCTTTCTCCATTTCTTGTTTGGGTGTTGATGAGTCATCGTCATGGGTTTCAAGGTCTCATATTGTATGTTAGGTTCTGTGCTGAGCTCTTCACCATTTGGGGTTGATGATAAACCCTATTTCACCATCATATAACTTGAGCTCACTAATGGTGAGTATCTCATTTATCGATCTGCTGTGAAGTATTTGCTTCAATTTCACATGTGTTCTATTTTTCCTCTTCTCCCATTCGCTGAAGATACTGACCATTTTCTTGCTGAATTTGTTGATTGGTGATCATCTACATTAAAAGACTTGTTTATGTTCTGTCACTAGAATAATTAGGAATCTCTAAACCGTTTCTTTAAAAACATGATAGCCTTTGATGAGATTAATAAGCTTGTTACTCTGGGTTATTTTGCCGATGTTGCTCTTTGTTGGTTGAATCCTTTAACTTACATGATTACACTATGTATTGGAACTATGTTTTTGGTAAAGTGCTACATTTTAAAAACTAAAAAAATTTGAAAGTCCTTGTGTAATGATTGTTGCCTTGAAAACAATAGATGTTTTATGTCTGCTCTAATTGTTTGGTCATTTATTTTTTTGATGAATGGGTGGAAGCTTTGAAGTTTCATTATTCATTATCATTCACGGTGGATTTATTCCATATTTATATTCCTTATTTATTCCATATTAGATGATTGCTTATGCCTTGTTTTATGGCGTGCGGCTCAGCAGACGCAACTATTTGCAGGAAGGTCCGTGGTCACAGTCTAGAAATGTGGTATGAATATATGTCTGTTGCACTCTATTTTTGCTTTTCACCATCTGAGTCTTTGTGATGTTTTGCATCTAGATACATAGTTTCTCTTTGAGATCTATAGGGGTTTCTTTTACTTTTCTTTTAGCTTCTAGTCTTTCAGCTTTAGTATGTGAGCTCCAAAGAATATAAATCCATATCGGAATCATTTGTGTTTTTCTTACTCAATGTGGATGGATTTTGTTTCGCTTAGAATTTTTATTTGCTTAATTTGAAATTATAGTTGAATGATTTATGGAGTTTTGGTCAACATCGAGTATGGAAAAGAATGGAATTGTCTTGGAGTGGGTATGTGATTTTGTTGTTCTCATTTGATATTACTTTGTTTTCTTTTTGTCCCAAAATTCTTAGAAAGTTTTGAAGTTTTTTGGCAGAGTGAAGATGAGAGACTGTGTATTGGATTTGTGCTTTGTCAAACCTAGTTATTTTCAGAAATTGGAAATACACCCATAGTATATTTATTATTTACTTAAATGTATATGTCTATCTGCTCACATGTTAAACACTAATTAAAACAAAAGATGAGAAAAGGCACATACATAAACCAATAGAGATTTTTTATACATTTACCATATATAGCATATATTCGAAAATAGATACGAAGACAGACTAAGATGGTTATACACTGACTCTTCAAGAGATAGATAAAAAATTAAAGCAATCCGTGTTGGGGGTTAATGCCCTCAAAGCATGTGCATTGGCATTTTGGTATGAAATTTAATGAGGATTATATTTTTCTTATAATTGTTCTTTTAAATTATTGTTGAATAATTTATATAAATATATGAAAATTTCATATTCATTAATTAGCTATGATATTGTATTGGTACGAGAGGATTGAGATCATAGATAATGAATAAAATTGTCAGTAATATATTAAAGTATGAAATCTTTAATTAATGGTTGCTATTACAGTTCACTAAGGATTATGAATGCGTATAATCTAGATCAGGATCACTGATATGTATAGATATCTTAGTGAAGTTACTTTATATAATGAGATTATATATGATTGGACCGATATGAATTATCAACATGTCATTTATCATAAAGATTTAATACACATCAATTCGATGATCATACGTAAATCAGTCTAAATCCTGAATAGTCATGAACTTTTATGCATGTCTACTGGATATTTGATTCACTCGTTAAAGTTTGTTTGTAAAACATACGAGTGACTTTTGTTCTGGAGATTCAGTGATGTGGATGGCTGGGAACATGATCTTGCAAGAATTAGAATCCAAGTTTTTTTAACGGATCGTATACTATTTCTCTTAAGTGTTAATTCTAGAACTGAATGGTTATTAAGCTTAAATTTATAATAAGATTATAAATTAGTCATTCACTAGTGGATTAATGGTACTTAAGGATCATGATGTATTTAGATGGGTAAAATGGTTATTTTGACCAGTCTTTAATTTAAGAACCAATAATTGGAGGACAAAACTATATGAAATGATTGTATCAGTGGACTATATAAGAATACTTTGTAAATCATTCTACAATCACTAAGAGTTTAATTTCATATTTATAATGGAGTAATAATAAAATTAATAAATAAGATAATTTATTTAAATAGTTTAATTAATAATATTTTATATTAGAGTTTAGGATTATAGGTTCATGGCCCCCAAGTCACCTTTATACTACGCAGTCTAAGGTGTGAATATTTCAGGACATGAGAAAATGACTAACTTGTAAAAGAATTTTTATTCCGGGTAAGTACATAATTATGAGATAATTATGTATGATTAATATAACTTTTGGAAATCATATATATAAATAATTATCGATTATTTTTTCAAATATCGATAAGAGAGACAGAATATCTAATTTATGAAATTATATAATTAAATTATTATTAGATTTTAATTTGTATCAACTAAATCTATTATTTATGAAATAACAAATAATTTAAGTGATAGGGATAATCAGTTATGTTAATTCTGAATTAACTGATATCTGGATATTTATCTGATTAAAATAAATATTTAATTTGCAGTAATTGTCACGTGTCGATCAATGATTAAGAATTATATATCACCATGAATTGATGCGGTGTCACGTGGCACTACAACAGTAGGCGTGTAACATTGCAGCGCCACACGACATTGCAATGTAGCGTAACATATAATGCTGCGAGGCACTGTGATGGTTTACGCCAACTGCAGTGTTGTGTGACACTACAGTTGTGCATCATTATGCAGTGGATCTCACTCTATTGGACAATTTGAAATTAAATATTAATTACTAATTATCTCTAAATATCTGATACGCCATTATCTAGAAAATATACATATATAATTCTGATGGCCTTAGTTGATGAATCAGTTCATCAATCAAGAATTGAATTGAGAACACAGTTAGTGTTAGAGTAATTTTTCTCTGCGATTAAATATTAATCAAATCTCTAAAAGAGTTATCATCGCGTTCTTTCAGAGAATCGTCTCACTAAAGTCATTCTCAGTAAATCTCTAGATCTCATGTGTTGAGTACATCTAGAGATAGAAAAAATATTTTATAATATTCTACGTGTCCACACACGTCCTAGTGCGTTGAGATTGACTTGGAAGATCTTGATGGATCTAAAAGTCTATGATCGTTGAAACGGTTTTATGGGATGAAGGATTAATCAGTTTTGCAAGGACGCTTTTTATAGACTACATGAGTTATATGATTCCTAACCTTGTATGTTGGAGATTTAATGTATAAATATAGAATAGATCCTGAATGATTCAAAAAAGTTTTCAATAAAAAGTTTTTATTTCGTTATCGCGGCGTTGCGCAAGTTTTGTTTATTAAAAGATTTGATATTTATTAAAAGTTTAATTTTTTAAATGGTCACACGTTTCCACCGCGCACGCACGTGACGTCTAACTAGCGGTATCAAAACGGTTTATATATCTTTATATGTTAAATGTTATGTGGATTTTCTTGCATTATTCATATAATATGTGATATGTATGAATGAATGGATGGTTATGTCTTTTGAATGTATGAAAAATAATGGACTGTTCATTATATCGTGATTATTGGGTCAAACTTTATTATTTTAATTTTTTCTTATATCTCGTGTAAGCTGTTTGGGGCGTAAGAATTTTCTGTAATTTTATTTTGAATATTTATTGTAATTATTCTAATCGCGAGAAGACGAAGAACGCACGAGATGGGCGATAGAGGAAAAAGAAAAAATAGGAATTCTTTAGAATTCCAACACCGGCACTGGAAATTAGATTTCTGGTACTGGCACTGCCGATTAATGATTACCGACAATGTTGCAAGAATTTATTATTCCAGCGACGTTGCTGGAAAATCGGCGGGGGCAGACAACGGCCCGGTTTGGAAGACGACGGCCGGCGGTGGGTCTAGCGGTGATGGTGGTCGGTGGTAACTATTATCACATTTAGGGAAGTTTTACACAAACCCTGATACTAACCAACTCTATCACTGTAGAGCTTTAGGATAACCCTAAGTCTATCAATTATCCTATTAAATTTTGAAATTAATGTAAGTTTAAAATTAATTATTAATTTTTAACTTTATAAAAATTAGAAATTAATATGTTGATTGGATTTGACCCATATTTGACTAAATCAAATATAATGTTTATTTGACTAAGTCAAAGTCAACTATTTTTAAATGGAGAATTATATAAATTAATTTTAATTAAGAAAAATAGTTTTTACTAACTAAATATGATCTTGTTCAAAGCTTGAAAAATATGAAGATGGACATCAGGAGGAGAATGCGATATTTGAAAAATATGTATTCTCAAAATCAACATTATAATTTTATTTTTTTATTTCAAGGGTTGTAATTTAGAAATACTCAATAGTCGTTTTGTCCATTATTCTTATAATTGTTAAATAATTATTTAATGTTATATTTGATAGCATGTCTATGCATTAGTCGATCACATGTTATACATGAAAATCTCACACAATTTCATTTGATCATGCATCTTATTAGTAGAAACATGATTTATTAGGATTGCCTAATAAGTTTATATGTATTGTTTTATGAAATAAATTGCATGTAAACTGTTAGGTTTTAATTAGTTAAAACTTAGTAAGCACATCATACTAAGAGCTATAGCAACATTTAGGATAATCGACTTTAGTAAAAGAGTTTTATTATAATTTGATGAATATAATGAATACAAAACACTTGCTGCGAAGTCATTTGACGGTCATGTGCGTAACATTAGATCGAAAAACATGCCATATTTGCTTTAGGGCAAGTGAGAGATTGTTGGGAGTTATTCCCTCAAAACATGTGTATTGACAATTTGATATAAAATTTAATGAGGATTACATTTTTCTTATAATTTTTTAAAATTATTGTTGAATAATTTATATAAATATCTGAAAATTTTTTATTCATTAATAAGACTATGATCTTGTATTGGTACGAGATGATTAAGATTATAGATAATAAATAAAATTGCAACGACATATTAAAGTATGGAATCTTTAATGAATGGTTGTTAGTACGATTCACTAAGTATTATGAATGCATGTGATCTAGATCCATATCATTGATGTGTATAGATATCTGAGTGAATGTACTTTATATAATGGGATTACATATGACTGGATCGATGTGAATTAATATCTTTATCAACGTGCCGTTTATCATAAAAATTTAATACACGTCAATTCGATGATCATATATAGATCAGTCTAATGACCATTCACTCATATACATGTCTACTAGATCTTTTGATTCACACATTAAGTTTATTTGTAAAACATGCTAGTAAATTTTATTTTGGAGATTCAGTGATGTGCATGACTAGGAACATGATCTTACAAGATTTAGATTCCAAGTTTTCCTAACGTATCGTATATTGATTCATTTAAGAGTTAATTTTAGAATTGAATGGTTATTGAGCTCGAATTAATAATACAATTATAAATTAGTCATTCACTAGTGAATTAATGGTACTTAAGGATCAAGAGATAATTATTAGACGAGTAAAACAGTAATTTTGATCGGCTCTAATTTACGAATTAATAATTGAAGGACAAAACTATATGAAATGATTATATCAATAGACTACATGAGAATACTCTGTAAATACATTTTATAATCACTAAGAGTTCAGTTCCATATTCATAATAGAGTAGTAATGAAATTAATATATATGATTATTTAATTAAAGAGTTTAATTAATAATCTAGTTGATTGGAGCTTAGAATTATAGATCCATGATCTCTAATTCACATCTATACTACGCAGTCTAGAGTGTGAATATTTCAAGATATAAGAAAAAGACTGACTTGCAAATGAATTTTTATTCTAGGGCAAGTACATAATTATAAGATAATTATGTATGATTAATTAATTAATTAAATTATTTATATATAAATATAATTTTCAAAAATAATATATATAAATAATTATTGATTATTTTTCTAATTATCGATAAGTGAGACAAAATATCTAATTTATGAAATTATATAATTAAATTATTATTAAATAATAATTGAAATCAACTAAATCTGTTATTTGTGAAATAATAGATAATTTAGTTGATATGGATAATCAAATATGTTAATTTTGAATTAACTGATATCTATATATTTATCTGATTAAAATAAATATTTAATTTACAGTAATTGCCACATGTTGATCAATGATTGAGAATCATAGATCATCATGGACTGCTGTAGTGCCACGTGACAGTAGGGATGTAACACAGCAATACTAGACGACACAGTAGTGTTGCGTAACACACAGTGCTGTGAGGCACTATGATGGTTTATGCCAACTGCAGTACTGTGTGGCACTACAGTTGTGCACCACTATACAGTGGGTCCCACTGTATTAGGTAATTTGAAATTAAATATTAATTTTTAATTATCTGTAAATATCTTATACGTCATTATCTAAAAAAGATACTTATATTATTCTGATCTAAATCTGGCATTTCTAATAAACATGCATTTCTTACATCTCAAATCTCTAAAGCCTCTAAACCTACATCTTTCTCTTCTGCATCTAGACTGCCTGAATGGACTGGTGCAATGCAAAATGACTATAATGCTTTATTGAGTTAAGGTACCTGTTCCTTAGTTCCTCTTCCTTCCCATGAAAACCTAGTGGGTTGTAAATTGGTATACAAGCTCAAATATCACCCTGATGGTTCTACCACTAGTTACAAGGCTAACCTTATGGTTAAAGTCTTCCATCAAGATGTTAGGTTTGATTATAATGAAACTTTTAGCCCTGTCATCAAGAAACCATCTATAACAATTATCCTATCTCTTGCTGCTCGTTATGGTTAGTCTTTAAGATAATTAGATGTTAAGAATGTTTTCTTATATAAAGAAGTATATATGGTTCAACCACCTGGTTTGTGAACTCTGAATTCTCTAATCATGTTTGTAAACTTCATAAGTCCCTTTATGGCCTGAAGCAGGCTCCAAAGACCTGGTTTGATACCTTTATATCTCATCTTCTTACACTTGGTTTTTCTGCCTCCCAGCTGATTCTTCCTTATTCGTTAAAGCTGAAAATAACTCTCTCATATATTTACTTCTTTATGTAGATGATATAATTTTAGCAGGTACCGATACAGCCTATATTGGACAACTTATGAAGTAAGACAAAAATAAAGAGTCAGAAAGAAACATGAAGAAGTAATGATGTAATTAAGATCATTAATCTCTTCAAGAATCTTTATCCGATATAATTGGAAGTTCAACAATATATTTGTACATCAGACGATGATAATTAACACACCTAACCTTCTTACATACATCTCTTCATGAGCGGGGGCTATTTCTCAAACATTCAATTCATGATTTATGGACTCCACATAAATAGATATATTTAATTTATGATATAAACAACAAAAAAAGCTGCAGCTTTTATCAACCTAACAAAGTCTCTCTCTAATTACAAAGTAGTTGAATTTGGCTAGAGTAATATCACTATATATTTGTTAACAATGTATTTGGTTTTATCATCTGACTTAATGAGTAAATAAGAAAAATACAGATTCTCTATATACCATTATTGTTCTGTATGTCTTTCTTTTAAGATTCTTCAAACCGTCCAAAGTGCATTGTCCCAATTATATGGTTATTATAGTTGCACCACCTGTTCTCTGAGTCTTTTAAGTTAAACCACCCCAACTCTCTCTCTCTTTCTAAAACCACAGATAGAGGACAAAGTTCAACCAAACCATATAAAAAGGGGTACTTGGAGCATATGCATGTGCTGTCTATGTGTCTAAAGAGTCTCAACTGCCACTTCTTTTGTGAACCAACTAATGCCTATTCTTAAATGTAGAGAATCTCACTTTTGAATTTTATAAGGCTATTAGGTTTGACTCAATTATCTTTTCTATAGCACTAAATCTTTGTCATTTTATTAACGTTCGACCATTGTTCTTTCTATCAGTGCACTTTGATCAATGGCTGTATATAGATAGATTTCCATTTCTCTGTAGCTGGGTTGAGATAAAAGATATACATTCATTTTAACATTATGTTATATGACGAGATATGTCAGTATAAATGATTCAATTCTCACTATCCAAGAAACCATGCCCTTATGTCATATTATCTTTAATTCTAGTAGAATTGCAAATTTGACATAAAAACACATGATGTTATATGCTTAAACTCCACCTCTTTACATTTGAGTTTGAGAGTGTTTTGTCTAAAGCACTTAATTGCATTAAAAACAGTACTTATTAATGTGTTTGTAAGACGCACTTGAATATGTATTTATATGTAGTTTTGAAATATTTCACCTAATGGTTGAGTAACGGATAAGAACCTACCCTTAGGAGGGAACAACTGAAAACGACTGCTAATATCCCGTAGGCTGAGGAGCACAATGAGGAATCCGCCTCAGTAGGGTCTCGTGTTTGAATAGCTAGTTGGTGAGGCAATAACTTATCAAGGCGATAATCAATAGTTGATTCGAGAGGATAATCAATCACATTTGGGGCTGGGGCACGGCTCAGACTCCTACAGGAGGCAGTTGTGGGGATTTAAAATAATATTTTTAATGCATTTAAGTGCTTTAAAATAAAGTACTCGCTCACTCTAAATCACCCTTATATTGTTAAATATTGTTAATTGAAAAAAAAACACTTAGTACAAAAATATATATGACATAAATTTCAATTAAAATTATACTATCTTAATACGAAAAATTGTTTCTTGTTAGAAAAGAAATGAAGGACAATCTAAGAAAAAACAATGAGAAACAAGAGGAAATATTATTTTTGCCTATTTTTGTTCTTATTTTTCATTATTTACAACTTATATACATATATAAGCTTATGAGCAATAGTTCAAGATATAAAAAGTTGAGCAAAACGAAAAATTATGAGTTGAAGAGTTTAAATTTTAAGATCACATTGCATACTAAAGAGTCATCCATAATTCACATTATTTCCTACATTTCTAAAATAATTTTCACTCTCAATTCTCCAAACAAAAGTACATCTCTTTCAATTTAATTTAAAATTAAGAAGACCACGTGTTAGTTTTAATACATTCCCGTATTTTTCGAGATAGCTTTTATATTCCCAGCATTCCCAGCATGGTACTTGTTTTGTGAATCATCAAGGCCACTAGTCTCAGTCTTAGATTGTCGCATTACTATATAATTGATCGACACACAAACTTATATACATACACACACGTGAATGGAAACTATATTTTTCTTCGTCAACTTCAGAGTTTCCTCTATCCAATTACATGTTACAGTTCCCTTTTGGATTTTTCTCACTCATACTAAACTATGACTATACTTATCATTTTATACTTACATATACAGTACATTGTGTAAGTCGTACTTCTTATTCTACGAACATGTTGTTGTCTAGATTGAGTCGTGAGTACCAATCGAGAAAGAAGTATCACATTCGTATTCGAGATCTTCGAATCCCCAAAAGTCGTCTTGTTCTTCTTCCTCTGGCATTTTCCATTTCTCTAATTTATCAGTGTCTTTTTCTTCTTCCATTACTTTCAAAACCTGCCCATTTACACACAATCAATCATGTTCATTTCATAATAGTCAAAAGCAGACTGAGATTGGCATATTATGTGTATTTTTTTCTTTTCCTAGAAATAAATATTAACGTTAGGTAGTAATGAACATCTGCCGACTAATTGGAATCGTGTAATAATACTCAATTGTCCCTAAAAAAGAAATATCTTATTTAATTTGTAATTATTTTGCAGTCTTAAACCGGTGATTATGACATAAAAATCAACATTAATCAAATTAACATAATTAAGATTAAGAAAGTACTTCCTTTATATATATAAAAGACATCAATCAATATATAATACCGTAATTAAACTTATCTTAAATTCCCGCCAATAAACTAAAACAAAATAATATATTCCTAAACACTACGCAAAACGACATGTGTATTATGGGAGAATTATTAATTAGACTGAGTAATTAGTATAGAACTATAGATGACATAATGTCTGATTAACATTTTTTTTAAACTATTGTTTGATCAATCTTGATATTAATTCAACTAGTGTACATAAACTGATTAAATCTTCGAAGAATCAGAACAATATATATATATATATATATTAACATTACATCATCTGAAACATATTTATTTGACAAGGTCAGGAGTGAGATTTTGGAAACTGAATATTACATACAGAAGACAACCTCAACATGTATTAAGCATATGTATGTAGCCTTAAAATATCCATTTGATGACGAAACGACACTTTAATATGTGCAATATGCTTTTTATCGACGCATGCATTAAAATTATTAATGATAATCATATAGTTTAATCAAATTATTAGAGCTCACAACCAAGGTTTTCATAATATTACTAAGTAAAAGAATAAAAAAAATTCAAATGATTGTTCCTGCGATCGTAAAATCCTACTAATTTTAAATAAACAAATATAATAGGAATCTTATCATCTTTTTAATTTAAGATTTTATCAAATAAATCGGATAGTGGGGACTAGACATGTTCATAAAACAATAAGAATCTACAATCTGGATTGAGAGTTTAACAACCATGAGGTCAACTACCATTAAAGATCATATAATATGTGTGACAAAATTAAATGACGATCATAGATATAGATAAAGACGTAGATATATAAAAAAAAACTATACCTCGTCCATGGTAGGACGCCACGAAGAAGACGATCTGATACAAAGGGATGCTGCGCATGCAAGTCTTTTAAGCTGTGTAACATCATAGGTCCCTCCAAGCCTTGGATCTACCAACTTTTCAATCTCCCCTTTGTTTAATATTGGTTTTGCCTGTTTTGTTTAGAATCACCATTAGCTTAAGCAACATTAAACAGATATATTAAACAACTAACTTATTTCTAAAGAAACTCCATAGTTAATCTTTTGATAAAGATTTGGTTCAAACGAGCAGGTGTATTAGTATTACCCAGCTGTGTAAGCTTTGGTGAGATCCGTCGACCGGTTTCCGGCCGGAGATGGTCTCTAATAGAAAAACTCCGAAAGCAAACACATCTGTCTTCTCATCTACAATCCCATGCATATAGTACTCAGGGGCCAAGTGCCTACCAATTACACAAAACATGTCAAATTTCCAGTCATTTTTCTTTCAATAATTTGCACAAGAAAACAAAAAAGAGGACACACATATAAAACAAGTACCCAAAAGTTCCTTCTATTGGAGCAATTGAATGATGAGACCACTGAGAAGGAAGCCATTTTGCTAACCCAAAATCAGATATCTGTGAAATCCCAAATTCATAAATAATCTTATAAATGAAAACATGACTAAAATGATTCATTGACAGGTGAAAGAGTACCAATGGTTCAAAATCTGCAGTCAAAAGAATATTGGAAGATTTGATGTCTCTATGAATAATCCTTCTCTGGCAGCCTTTGTGCAAGTAATGGAGCCCTCTAGCTGTGCCAATGGCTATCTTAAACCTTGTTTTCCAATCCATTGGTTGTAACTTCTCATCTACCAGAGAAAGTTTTCACTTTTCAGTGCATAATTGGCTTAAGAAAAGTTTTAAAAAACCCAGCAATCAAATTTCAAAATTGATTTTTTTTTATTTGGGTACCATGGAGAAGAGAAGCAACACAGCCTCTAGAGGAGAAATTGAAGACGAGGTAAAGGCCATTATCAATACAACAGCCTAAAAGTGACAACACATTTGGATGGCATACATGTCCAATTGTTCCAATCTCTGTTAAGAACTCCTTTTCTTTTCTTTCATCAGTTGAAGCTTTTGTTAGCCTCTTCACTGCGATTTCTTCGCCATTATTCAGAATTCCTCTGTAAACTTCTGCGTAACCTCCTTTTCCTACTAAATTCTCTGATACCCACATGGAACAACACAAAATTTTCAGCTTAAATAATACCTTCTTTTAAGAAAAATAATAACAACTCAGGTTGTGAGGGAAAACCTGGGCTGAAGCCATCGGTGGCATCCGAAATTTCCTTGAAGGAGAAGCATTTCCATGTGGGTCTTTGTGATAGATGGGGTAGAGGAGAAACCTTGAGGCTCTGAATACTTTCTTCTCCATCAAACCCGTGTGGGTTTGAAACTTCTTCTCCAAAAGCTCGTCGTTTCAGTGAGAAAAGCCTTTTCAACCTGTTAGTCCCTATGTATTTCATTGCTGTAATCTCCAAAATGAATACTCTGTTTTTCTCATACAGTGAACAAAAACAGAGCACCAAAACAGAGAAACAAACAAAAAGAAACAGTAGAAACCTCTCTCTATCTCTTGGGGGCGTTGAGAAAAATAGATTTCTAGAGAAACAGAGTAGTCAAAGGGGAATGGTGGTTGTTTAAGAAAGAGAGAATGTAGAAATGTTGGAGTGTGCGTGTGGGATTTTGAATGGTTAATGTCAAGTGTACAAGTGAGATGAATGGCTTATAAAAGGGGGAGAAAGAGTAACTTGGTCGAGAAATTATCAGGACTAGAGGTCATATTGTGGCCTCGGCTACACGATGTTCATAATCGTTGGATTAAAATCTAATAGTCATAAAATTTTCTAATTAAATTTTTTTACGAATAACACGATCGTTTTATAATGTCCTTGTATTTTCAATAGATAAGAACTCCTTAAATTCAAATCAGCTGACCGAATTTTCACAATATAGAGTCCAGATCAGTTATACCCCAGTCCTAATAATCTCTCAACTTGGTCAGTATAAGATGAGCACAACACTACACAGAGGTTCTGTTCGACTGTTGAGATGAGAGAAGGATTGGACGTTGGGAGCGGGTATGGTGTTGTGCTCTGGTGGGTTAGGTGTTGCTCTGTCTTCTTCCCTTTCCAATTCATCTCCTCTAATTTTATTACTAATTTCATCTGCCTCATTCATTTTTGTTATATTTATTTCTTTCCTCAAAAAACCTAATCGAAAGTGTAAAAATATAGTAGTAGTTATGTATATCTAAAATTTGTAAAATGGGAAAATCTTGTTATTTTGTTGCGAGTGTAGTTCTAAAAAAGAGTCCAGCTAGTTTAGTTTGAGCTCGTTTGACAGTCTGAATAGTACTGTATTAAATCTGTCAGACTGTACTGTATTGTAATGTACTTGATAAATAATATTGTCCAGTGTTTGATGCTGTATTAGTTAAAAAACTGTAACACTTATACAATGTTTGGCACGTTATAGTACTAGATTGTAAAACTGTTTGTCATTATTTGATCCGTAAAAGCCTATTTGAAATTCATTAACATGTTATTTTACATTTTCAACTATAAAATAAATTATCTAATTCATGATATCACTGTAAATTCTCTAATTTTTTTACTAAAAATGAAAATTTAATTATACCCGTAAACTTAAGATAGTGATAATTTATAGTTATAAACATTGAAATTAAAAAAAAATTCATTGGATTTTTAATACACAAAATAAGTCATTTAAAATATATAAATAATTACTGAACCACTCATATAATTGATGACTTTAAAAATTAGTAAAATTAAGTCATAAGTAATTAATTTTATACCTTTCAAAAATTTATAAATTATTTTTGTTAGTGAAAGAAGTTCCTATAAGATATAAATTAAAAAAATTATTTTAATAAAAAATCATTTTACTTTATTTTTTTTAGTCCGGTGTAGTCCTCCCTAAAAGGAGAGAACTAAATTATCATATGTGGGTGGGAACTCCACCGTATTAGCTAGTCCGGAGTCCATATTTTTGTCAAACGCCGGACAATACTAAAATAGTATTGTCCTGCTTTTATTACTGTACAGTACGAGCTACCAAACAAGCCCTTAGAGATCTCTTGGAAATATTTATAATATCAATGTTTTTCTATTATATTTCGTACCCGTTTGGTTTTGAAATATATTTTGATTTACCAAAAAAATTGAAAGTGTTGCTAGACTAAAATAATCAATCATTTTATCGTTTAATATTTTATTTTCGTTAAAATGAAGAGATACAATATGAGATTTGAACTATGAGGTTAGAAATCTCTCTTATGACCATTTTACCTAAAGGACTTGATTATCATTTTATCACTTATAGTATCACATAATAATTAAGTTAATGATATTGTAACATTCTACTCGTTTAGTTCAATGATATCCCAAAGAAATTAATAGAAGAAATGACTCATTTCTCTTTTATTTTGAACAAAAAGAAAAATGTAACATTTTGAAATGGTAAAAATAACAAAATTTGGGTTGCCCAATTTCACAAAATTGTGTTAAAGAAAATAAAAAAATAATATAATCACATAAGGAAAGTTTTGATAGTTTAAAGGTTAGGTTTAATAAATAATAGGCATAGAGCATGACTGAAAAGATAAAGTCAATCAGTGGAAAAGTTCGTTCAAATTAACTCAAAAGATGTTCTAATTGACCGTTTAAAGTAAAAATTTGTTCTTAAGGCTCTCATAACACTTAGTATGATTGATGGTTAGAAGAGTTCAATTTAAAAATCTTAACCAATTACGTGACAATGTCTGGTCAATGAATAAATTTTTCTGATTTGACAATTTTATCAGTGAAATCTAAAATTATTATTGTAATTGAATCGGACAATTAAATTAATAATATAATATGATTGATATTTTTATCCAATAATATGTAAAATAATCGACAGTAATTAAAAATTGATATATTTAATACATATATAATTTTGAGGTCCTGTAAATAATTTTAGAGGTAATTAAATTATCTTATCAACATTGCAGGTTATTTTTCCATTTTGGAGGAAATTCTTTTACATTTTTATGAGGTAAACTAGAGCTACCTGCAAACAAAGATTGGTGACTAATTCGAGGATCACTTTAAATAAAAGCGGTAATTTTAGTCAAGTCTATGTAATTTACATTGAATAAGAAGTATTCATGAGAGGACGAATGTTTTGAAAACGAGTTTTTATAAAAAAATAAAAATAGTATCGACACAAATATCCGACTATACGTATTTTCTAGAAGGTTATCTAAAGCTTCATTACAGTACAAACTTATGTAACAAATCGTCTTAGTGTGAATAACATTCTATTGAACTGAACCGAATAAAAAATTATTGATTAAGTTTCTTTTTTAGGGTATTTGGTTTGATTCAAATTTATGACATTTTTCAAACTGAACGGGACATAAGTTTAACTTTTTATATTGAACTGAATAAAACGTACATTAGGTTTCTATTAATTTTTTTCTAATTTTGTGCTAATAAAAATCCTCTTTATCACGAGGGCCGGTCGATTTTCACTTAATTGGTTTATTTCAATTCGATTTATTAAATAAAGATCTAAACCGAAACATAAACACCCTCGAATCGTCATTTAAATAATAACAAAAACATTAGCATGGAGAAAGTTTCTCTCACATGGGAGTCTTTTTCAGTCAAAAATATATAATGTTTGGGTAAAACAGCAAAATGATAGAGTTAATTGTATATACTGACAAAGTAGTAAATGGTCAACTACGAAAGTTTCTCCGATCAATGAAGAGCCACACTCTCAGGCCTCTCGGCTATGCTTAATACTTCAACAAGATATATTAATCTAATTAGGTAGTAAATAGAAATCAATGTCTCCCTTTGACTAAGCGTGGTAGATATGATACTTGTATTAGTATATTAGTATTTAGATCTGATAATCTGTTTGATTCTGAAAATATTATACTATTTCGTTGTTGTTGAATGAAATATAATGTTTCCCTTAAAAAAGCGTAGTAGATTAGTATTTTCTTCTTTCCCCCTTTTGTTGTTGATGTGGTAGATTTAATAGTGTTCATAATAGAGAGGTATTTTTCCCAGCAAACAATGAATATAAATATCTTTCTATGTAAAAACTTGATAAACATATTATTTGTCAGATTTTAACCTAAAATTAATTGGTGTTAGGTGAGGAGCTTTGACAAGTATCTTCATCCACGATCGATGTAGGATTACATTCCTTAACACCCACTCAAGTGGAGCATGCCATGAGCTAAGGGTACAGAGAGAGACAGAGACAAACAGAGACCACGCTTGAGCAGGATAGAACCAATTTTTGATACGTTGTCAATATAATCAGTATATTCATTATACTATACTATGTACATGACAATGCTTATTTATAGGCTTGAAAAATGTGTAGTACACTGTGCAGTGTACGCTGTGCAGTACAATCGTGTAACATGAATATAGACGAGCATCTAGTCTAAATTAAACATATATAAAATAGGTAACATTATTAGAGACAAATCAAGGAAATTAAAGTGATGCCTTCCTATTATTCTCACGTGCTAAGAAATCTTTTCTTTTAAAATATCACATTGAGAAAAGGAAAAAAGACAGTCTTATTATATGTTTGGTTATCAATCTCTCTCCGTTAACTTCAAAAACTAATGTCACAAAAAATGGCATTTCTTCCATTTAGAGATGGCCCCAAAAGAATAAAACTTAAAAGAATGGAAAAGCATGCGGGGGTTTAAGTTGATCAAATGCTTTTACGGTTCTCGGTGTACGCATGCAAACATATATGGAAGTAGTTGACTTAGTGTCTTAATTTGGTGGTTTTGAAATCAACTCCAACTCCAAGTTAGGCTTTTCATTAAAAGAAGTTTTAGTTTTGCTCATTACTCTTAATACTATTCTACTATAAACATGTTGAACAACAACAAAATAAACATAAATTAATCAATTCAATAACTATTGCATTACTTTGTATATGTGGGAAGGTAAGAACTATTGAGATTGGAGCTTTCCGTTAAAAGTGACATCAGACATAGAACTATGTTAAAGCCTATTCATTTCTTATGCAGCGCATCAAAATCCATATTATCTGAATACGTGAGACATTATTCAATTTTGCAGAGATCATAGAAGTGTCGTTTTCTGTGTAAAAGAGGCCATTTCAGTGAGAAATGTACCAAAGAGTAAAAGGCATCAAGCTTTACTTCATGAATTAGGTGTTCTTGGGAAAATTCTATCATTTAGGTCTATGAAAACGTGTTTTTACCATTTTAAGAAAGTTTTATTTCGTCAATAACTTTAGTAGGAAATTTAAATTTTTTGTCATTTATGTCGCTGTAATCTTGGTGATTAGTTTTTACTATTATGCATTTATTTCAAAATTTTCATTTTAGGAAAATTTATCATTTTTTATATTTTAGTAGTTTTAGGGTTTTCTTTTCCTAGTTCGCTTATTTAAAGCCGTTGTAGCCCTAGAGTTATTTTTTATATTTGGTTTAATATAATTTCATAGAGAGTATCTCTATTTTCCTCAACTTTTTAGTAATCATAAGCGATTCAATGAGAATTTATTTCCTAATTGACTAGTATTCATGCATAATCATCAATCCTTTTCAAAAGAGTTTGTCAAACTTTTGTCCGAGTATTTCTTGTAGAAGCTTCACGACATCAATTTTTTTTTACTAACTTCCATAATTTTCGTAAGTGCAATATTATTAGTTGGTGGTCACGCTCAAATTTTATGTTACACATGTAGAACTCTTAGTGGACGTCACATATCACGCCATAAAGAAGTGTTCAGACCATTATGAATTGTAGGAAGAATTACAAAAATTATCAATTTTCAGCTCAAACTGTAAAAATGATTGAAATTTTTTTAAGAAAAATTAGTGGAATAGTGTAAATATTTATTTATGTGTATTGAATTTTGATAAATATGTTATTTATTTCAGCCATTTTCTGTTATTTTTGCCAAAATATTTTTTACTCATTTTTATAGTTTGAGCTGAAAATTTGATTTTTCTTGTTAATTTTCGTTAATTCTAACATGACACACTCCACTAATCAGGATCCAACTTTACAAACTCCGCAATGTTTAGGGTTGTTGAGACATGATTTTTGAACTGTAAACCATGGACATTTCTTATTGGACTAACCTTAGAAACTTTATTTAGAAATGATGAAATCTATACAATTTTGATATTTTAAATACAAGTTGTGAAAAATATCAAAATTAGCAATTTTTGAAAATATATAATTAATCTAGCAAATTGATTTAAATTTAATAGTCTTCCTATTTAATATTTTACTAATATAACTCATTTAGCTCTCTCCATAATTCTCTCTCTCCTTAAATATCTTGCCCTCTCCCCGCATCTCTCTCTCTATAATTAATCCATAATTTTCTCTCTCTCTCCTTAAATATCTGCCCCTCTCTCTCCCCTTCCACTCCCATCTCTCTCTCCCCCTCCATCTTTCTCTCTCCTCTCTCTGCTTCTCTCATTAGATTTATTAACATTTATTAAATTTTGTCAATTCTTTATCATTTTTATCTGTATCTCTCCATTTTATATATTGTATATCTTTATAATATTTATACATACATCTTCATGTAAATACAATAAATATCTCTCTCAATATATGTGTGTGTGAATTTTGTATTTACATTTATATGTATATATAATTTTTTTTATGTATATATGAACATGAAAAAAACCACCCAAGACGCGTGTACAAAAAGGACCAACCCGGAGAGACCGTGTGGACGATTGATGTGGCAAAACTGAAAGTTAGGCGGGAAAATAGAAGCGGCACAAGCTTTTTACAAAGCAAGCGGGAAAGCAGACGAGAAAGATAAGCAGAAAAGGAAAACGGAAAGGAGGAATCCGTGCGAACTGACAGTGTGGTAGGATATTAGCGTTAAAAGAAGGAAAGAAGACACATTTAATGGTAATCTAACTGTTACAGCCAAATTCCCCCAAATCCATGGAGAATATGTTGACGATTTGTTAATTATGCTTGTAAATCCCCAAAATCAAGTTGTAATCTTTTAACTATGAGTTTATTCCCCTAGAATACTATTAATATTCCTTTCTAGGGGGAATTTCTCATTTTAGGAGATGCAGAAAGATCAGATGAGTAGCTTATAAATAAATGCATTTGTAAACCAAATTCAAGCAATAGAATCCACCAAGCAAACATATTTTTCTTTGAGTACTCTCTCTCTCTCTCACGTAATTTAATTTTGAGTGTGTGTGAAAAAAATCTTTTACATTTTGATGCTTTTATTGGGAGTGAGAAAAAATCTCAAAGATACCCTCCACAAAGGAAACGGGAATGGGAATGACAAGCCAATCGCCTTGCTCCCCCAGCTGAGATGCTTCAGGCTATCCTAAATCAAATGCAAGAGATGGAACAATGAAGCGCCGAGACGCTACAAAATGCATGGTAGGCAATGCGTAAACAGATTGCTGCACTACAGCAGGATCTTGCACAGACACGTGCAAAAGTCAGTCAACATATTAACCATGAGGAAAGGAAGAATCGTTAAGGAGGGAGCGAACATGAAGCCAGATGGGAAGACAATGAAAACAATAGGAATATGCAGAATGAAGACGGGGAAGTTCAATCCAAAAATCATGAAAAGGAGGCGACAAGAGAACTTCGCCAACCAAAAATAGTGACGGAAGCTGCGATGGAGGAGATGATGGAAAGAAAGATGATGGAGCTGAGGAATTTGAGAAACTCGAGAAAAGCAGACCTAGAGTCCCTCATTAGAACTCCTTTAAGCCAGGATATTTTGGCCGCTCCAATTTCGAGAATGTTTATGGCACCTAAATTCAAGTGCTACGAAGGTAAACCTTATCATGTGGATCATCTCAGATGGTTCAAGCAAATCATTGCATTATACAAACATGAGAACGCTTTGATGTGTAGAATATTCCCTATGAGTCTGGACGAGATTGTGCTTAAATGGTATCATTCCTTCCCTGCTCAATTTATTACTAACTTTAATGTCATGTCTACTGTCTTTTTCAAGTAGTACTCTACTACTAAGCAGTAATTGAGGATTCAAACTATCTTTTGACAATCTCCACCTAAAATGAAAGGGAAACACTTCGCGAATACACTCACATATTCAAATAGGAGATGGTCAATGTGGAAATTTATGATGATGAAGTAGCGAGGCTGGCTTTTAGATGGGGGCTGGACCTAGAATCATCCTTCTTTGAGGATTTATCAAAGGTTAAACCTTTAACACCATGGCGGGAATCTTTCAGAGGGAACAAGCTTACATCACATTGGAAGAAGAACAAAATTCAAGGGCAGACAAGAAATGGAATCAAAAGACAAAGAAAGAAAGTGAGTGGGGGGACAGTAAGTGGGATAGAACTGACACCCGGAGAAGATATGCTGATGACATCCATTTCAGAGACAAAGTCTACAGACTGTTGACTATCTCGATAAACCAAGTCTTGGAGAAGACAAAGGACAAACCCTGATTGAAGAGGCCGGCCCTACTCATAAAGGAGCAAAACCCCAAGTATAAAGAAAAATATTGCTCATTTCACAGGAGCAATGGGAATTACATAAAAGATTGTTATCAGCTAAAGGATTATGTTGAGAAGCTTGTGAAGGAAAGATGCCTTAACCAATTCGTGAAGTGAGAAGTGCCGAAGCGGGAAACCGAAAGGGAAGCCCACGACGGGGAAATGAGGGATAACAGGAAACAACCACTCCGAATAGTCGACACCATCATTGCATTGATTGCACAGGAGGGGACTACTAGAAAGGAAAGAAAAGTATATAGCAAGAAATCATTGCTGGAAGGAAGTTGGGAACAGTGAAGTTCCTCTAACAAAAGCGGGAATCCCCCACTCATTTTTTATGACATGGACTTAGAGTATGAAGGACATCATAACGACGCCTTTGTAATCTCAATACATGTGAGAAATTGTCTGCTGAGAAGGGCGCTGATCGACGATGAAAGTAAAGTCAACATTCTCCATCGGTCAACACTTTAAAAGATGTCTATGGGGGGGATGGCATTTGCAAGGTCCGCCGCAGCCATTAGTAGGGTTCAATGGGACTGTAAGCTACTTAGAAGGAGTGATTTCTCTCCCAGTTAGTGTAGAAGCATTCAATTACCTCACGAATTTAGGTACTGGACATATCATCTCCTTATAATGCTGTTGTGGGAAGAACCTAGTTACATAAAATGAAGGCAGTGCATCCACCCATTACCAATTACTGAAGTATCCGTCCCCTGAAGGAATCAAGACCATAAGAGGAGACCCAACTGCTCCACGAATATGCGCCATAAACGTACTAGAGTCAGCAAGGAAACATATTACGGGAAAGAAGGAAGAAGAGCTGGTGATTGTTCATGAACAATAGCAATCACATGAGGATTCACAGGTGGGCCCGAGGTACGAAGTGTTGGGGGTTCCGCCCTCAAAGCATGTGTATTGACATTTTGATATGAAATTTAAAGAGGATTACATTTTTCTTATAATTGTTCTTTTAAATTATTTTTGAATTATATATGAAAATTTCATATTCATTAATAAGACTATGATTTTGTATTACTACGAGAGGATTAAGATCATAGATAATGAATAAAGTTGTCAGCAACATATTAAAGTATGGAATCTTTAATGAATGGTTGCTAGTACGGTTCATTAAGCATTATGAATGCGTGTGATCTAGATAATGATTGTTGATGTGGATAGACATCTTAGTGATCGTACTTAATAAGATTATATATATCATGACCGATGTGAATTAATATTTTTATTAACGTGTCGTTTATCATAAAGATTTAATACACTTTAATTCAATGATCATATGTAGATCAGTCTGAACTATGAGTGATCATGAACTCCTATGCATGTCTACTGGATCTTTTGATTCACTCGTTAAGGTCTGTTTGTTAATTAGGATAGTAACTTCTATTTTAGAGATTCAATGATGTGGATGGTTGGGGACATGATCTTACAATATTTGGAATCTAAGCTTTCCTAACGGATCGTATATTGGTTCTCTTAAGTGTTAATTTTGGAACTGAATGGTTATTGAGCTAGAATTTATAATAAGATGTGGATTAATGGTACTTAAGGATCAAGAGCTAATTAGAAGGGTAACACGGTAATTTTGACCAGTTCTACTTTACGAACCAATAATTGGAAGACATAATTACATGAAATGATTATGTCAATAGACTACATGAGAATACTCTATAAATACATTCTATAATCTCTAAGAGTTCAATTTCATATTTATAGTGGAGTGGTAATGAAATTAATAAATAAGATTATTTAATTACAGAGTTTAATTAATAATTTGGTTTATTAGAGCTTAAGATTATAGGTCCATGATCTCGAAGTCACATTTATACTACGCTGTCTAGGGTGTGAATATTTCAGGTCATTAGAAAATGACTGACTTGTAAAAGAAGTTATTATTCTGTGACAAGTACATAATTATGAGATAATTATGAGTGATTAATTAATTATGAATTAATTAATTGAATTATTTATATATTTAAATATAATTTTTGGAGAATTATATATATATATATATATAATTATCAATTTTTTAATTATCGATAATTGTGACAAAATATCTAATTTATGAAATTAAAGAATTACATTATTATTAGATAATAACTTAAATCAACTAAATCTGTTATTTGTGTAATAACAAGATAAGTTAGTTAATAGGGATAATCAATATATTAATTTTGAATTAACTGATATCTAGATAATAATCTGATTAAAATAAATATTTGATTCGCAGTTATTGCCATGTGTCAATCACTAATAGGGTATCAGAAATTGATATGGACTACTGTGGTGTCACGTGGCACTACAGTAGTGAGTGTGCAACACTGTAGTGTCAGTGCTGGCTCACGTGACACTTGCAGTGTCATGTGGCACTGCAGTGGCGTTCAATTGCAGTGGATCCCACTATAATTGGTTATTTTATAATTAAATATTATTTTAATTTATCCCTAAAAATGTGATGTGTCATTATATAAAATATATACATATATTATTCTAATGACCTTTGTGGTTAGAAAAAGAAGAGGAGATAATCAATTGATCAGATCATCAGTTCGTCAATCAGGAGTTGAATTGAGAACATGATTGATGTCAGATGGATTTTCTTCTATGATTAAACGTTAATCAAATCTCCAAAAGAATATTCATCACGTTCTTTCAGAGGATCGTCTCACTAAAGTGCTTCTTAGTAAATCTATAGATCTCATGTGTTGAGAACATCTAGAGACAGAAAAAGTGTCTTGTAATATTCTACATGTCCACACACATTCTAGTGTATTGAGGATTGACTTGAAAGATCTTGGTATGGATCTCAGAGTCTACTGATCGTTGGAACGATTTCGTGAGAATGGAGGATCGATCAATTTTTGCAAGGACACTTGATATAGAGTACAAGCAGTATATGATTCTTAATCTTATATGTTGAAGATTTAACTTATAAATATATAACGGATCCTGAATGATTGAAAAAGAGTTTTCAATAAAAATTTTTATTTGGTTATCATGGCGTTGCGCAAGTTTTGTTTTATTAAAAGATTTAATTTTTATTAAAAGTTTAATTTTTTAAAAGGTCACGCGCCTCCAAGCTTCCACCGCGACGACCGAATCCATATGAAGAAACGAACAAGATGACAAGTATTGGAGCTCACCTGGAGGAAGCAAAAAAGGAACGGTTGAAGAATTTCCTGAGGAGAAATAAAGATATTTTTGCAGCCATAGCTTAAGAAATGCCAAGTATACCGAAAAATATAACTTGCCATAAGCTGAATACTGGCCCTATTGTTAGGCCAGTCAAGCAACAAAGAAGGAGTTCCACACCAAAAAGGAATATGGCCATCAAAGAAGAAGTTGACAAACTGTTTAAAGTAGGCTTCATCAGAGAAGTAGATTATCTAGAGTGGCTCGCGAACATTGTCATGGTGAAAAAGAAGAATGGGAAGTGGAGGATTTGCATAGACTTCACAGAACTAAACAAGGCCTGTCCAAAAAATGAATACCCACTGCCTAGAATAGATCATATGGTGGATGCTACTTCGGGACACAAACTTCTGAGTTTCATGGAGGCCATCGCAGGATACAACCAAGTGAAAATGTTTCAACCAGACTAAGAAAAGACATCTTTCATAACTAATCATGGTACTTTATGTTATATGGTAATGCTTTTTGGTTTAAAAAATGCAGGTGCCACTACAAGAAATATGGCATTCTACAAGAGGCAAATTGTAACGCCCCGATCCCTCACGGTTAAACATACGTGTAATTTCACAATTTTGAAATCTCCAATTTGAAACAAACCCTAATTTTGAGAAAATTCCCAAATTGAAAATTCTTAATTTACCCATGATGGAAAACCTTTGACCTTAAATAGCGGAAGCATTAAGTGTCTTAAATGCATAATTAATAAATCCTCGAAAAATTGAATTATATTCTGAAATAAAGTCAAAACTTGAAATCCATAATTCATGAAACGTTCACTCATCATAGTTCGTAGAAAATCATAACGTAAACTAAACTACTTGAATAACCAAGTTTAACAGAAAACGTTTTCCTAAGTTTAAATCAAATCATAAACTGAACACAAAAATTTCTCTGATCTAACAGGTTATGGCAGTCTCTCACTCATGCTACTCGTCATCACCACCTGCATCATAAATAACTCTCGGGGAATGAGTATTTTAAAATACTCAGTAAGCAAACTCACATAATAACATGCATCCATATGTCATAAATGCAATCATGACATAACATAATTGAACTTGACCTATATCATAAATGAAATAAAATAACGTACTTGATCATGACATGGCTTAACATAACACGCAAATAACACGTGCCTCAAATAGAATCATTTAACAATCTTAATCATATCTTGACTTGTCATATCCTCTAGTTAACAACCTAACCAGAACTGATCACACGTTAACTGAAACACACCATGATGAATTGGGCGACGAAACAGATAACACACATCGAGCGATGAAACAGATGACACTCATTGGATGACAGAACAGATGGCACTCATATGTGTGACGGAAAATATTTACAGATGATACTCAATGAATGACCAAAACATGAACAGATGACACCCTATGTGTGACGAAAGCATGAACATATGACACCTCATTCGTTTAACAGAACATAACGTGAACAGTCCTGATTTACTTGTTAACTAAAGGTCATGCTTAAGTTCATATTTTGCTTAATTACCACTTGAATGAATTAACCTCATAACTTGCATAATCCAACATATGACAATAATTAATCATATAATGCATACTGATACATATAACAGAATCAAACCTGATAACATATGCAAAATCAGTCATACTCAGACATTTATCTCATAATAATCACATTAATAACTGAACAGTAATCAATTATCAAAGTGTTAACCAAATATAATAATTATTGAAAAATGCTTAAACGGATAATAAATACATGATACGATTATAATATCAGAATCACATCGTTATATAAGTCAATTTACACAAACATATATAAGAACGTAACATGCTTATAGACAATTAAAACTGATGAGAATAACACATATTACGTTTATCACACGTGGGTCACATTACAATGTAATTTCACTTACTCAAGCATATATATTTATCACACATGGATCACTTTACGATATAAATTCACTTTTACAAAGCATATACATTTATAACAACGTGAGTCACACCATTATATAAGTCCACTTACCTGAAGCGGAAGAATGAATTAAACAATTAATGACCTGAAATTCAAAAAAAATATAACCACTAAATTGTTTGGAAATGAAACAATATAAACACATTTTTAATGTCATAAAATAGAAAATAAATATTTAATTAAAACAGTGCAAAACGGTCAGAACGAGGTCAGAAAACAATATATCGGGTCCAGAGTCAAAAGTTAAAGCTTCGAGTCAAATGGTTCTTACCAGTCCGGTTTGATTTTATCTGATGGATCGGTTCAGACCAGTTCGAGTAAGTTGAACCAGTTTGGTTCATGATGAACCGGTTTAGAACAGAGCAACTGGGTGTAAGACCCAGTTGCAGAACAGAAAGCATGAAAAAATAGGGGGGAAAGAGAGAGAAAATGAGAAGGAGAGAGAAACAAAGAGGGGAAGAAAATAGTGAAGGGATCTGAGAGGGGAAGAGAGAGAGGGATGTAGAGAGAAGTAGAGAAAGACAGAGAGAGAGAAACAAAGGGTGAGAGAAAGGGAAACATAGGGAAGGGGAAAGGGGGCCTCGGTGATAAACCACCGGTGATGGCAGAAGTAAAGGGGGAGAGAGAGAGAAGAAGGATGCAGAGAGAGTCAGAGAGAGAGAAAATGATAAAGAGAACGAGAAGGAGAAAGAAACAGAGAGGGGAAGGAAAAAATAGTGAGGGAATGAAGAAAGAACAAGGGGATAACTGAGAGAGAAAAACAGAGGGAGAGAGGGAAAGAAAAACAGAGTGTTACAGAGAAGCAGAGGAAAAGAGAAGAGAAAAATGGAGAAGGGAAGAAACAGGGAGAGGAAGACGAAGCAAGGACGAGAGAGAGAGAGACAAAAACAGAGAGAGAAGGAGATTAAAGAAAGAAATCAAGAAGGAAAGAGAAGAAGATTACCTAAATTCAATTAGAGAGACCAACGAAGGAGAATAATTGCTGGCCTGCAAGTGGCTGCGCGGGGGAGGAGAGGCTGCGAGGGGGAGGAGAGAGCTGGGAGAGAAGAAGTTGTTTTGGAATATATATATATATATAATAGGTTAAAGGTTTGTTTAGGTTGTATATGCATGTAGTGTGAGTGATTTTCAATTGAGGGTTGAGATTGCCTAATCAATGATAAAATAGGGTTAGGGTAATACTAGGGTATACATAAACATATGGTGTGAGTGAGTTAAAATTTTATAATATAAATTAAAACTCTTTAAAAATTGAATAATTGAAATTTAAACTAAACCATATATAATTAAAATTATTTTACCAAAATTACAAATAATCACGTTTTAAAAAATCAAATTTTAAATTCACTTTATCTTTTAAATCAATTTTACAAAAATACCCATTTACGAAGGGTTGGGATATTACACATATATCCCCGTGAAAAGTAATCCATAGGGATCATGCGCCGCCTGTGACAACTTCTCATATTAAAAGTCTGCATTTTTCACGAGGCGCGACGCCTCCTGTGTAGGCCCCTGGGGTATCTCACTTTTCACAGGATTTTTTGACTCATGTAGAACGTTGTTTAATGAGGTTTTGTGACTCCTGTTACTTTTATTCAACATGTGTTTTTAATTCTCGTGAATTAATATTAACATATATTTTTGTATCCTATTAAATCAGATACCATAATATTTTTTGAATCTCATTGATATAGTTTTTTGTTATAAATTATGCCTCTTGTACAGAGATTTTCTTGGCATTTTATAAATGCTATTTTTTTACAATTAATTTATATGGACATGTTTACATACCTATTTAAACATTCAAAATTAATACATTACTAGACTAAAATGCATTCAAACATCATTTCATTTTCATAAAATATTATCCATAAGTATCATCCATAATTATCATCTAAAAGTATTAGTACTTAGTCTACGAATACAATGTGCTATTAAAAAAACATCTAAAAGTTTCATATACGCTACAAAATAACTTCAAATTTTCACTACTCAAATCTTCAAAATTTGATGCCATGTTGAAAAGCCTCAAGGTGTTGTAGATGCTGCATTTTAAAGAAAATATATATTCATTGTACTTGTTTAAATTTTTCACAACTAATATACACTACATTGATCACAGATATATTGAAAGCCAAATCATAGCAACATAAAGCAGTGGAAGCAATGGAGACTCATCCCAACTTGGATTATATAAAAACAAATTTTTAACATTATAGTAGCTCGGTATTAAGATACACCATAGACTATTAAATGGGAGGCATCTCATATAAATTATCATGTCATAGCAGTAATTGGTTGCTTCCTAGTCAGGCAGACAATAAGGTGTGAACATTACAAGATGGAGATGATTCTTACCATCTATCAGTGACCCGTGCATTTGAATTTGTGATGATTAAATGTGATATCTTCACAGTTTCAGATAGTTAAAGCACAATACCCCTAATCCTCTAAAACGTTTCCTCCTAGCGAAGTAAACAGCCTAAATTTGAAGGTATTCAACAATTAGTTCTTAGACTAGCTATACGAGTTCAGATTAAGGAATGACATTCTTTCAATTAATCATAAAGGCCAGGCTATGACAAACTTGAAATCCAAATCCAAGAGAATTGACCACAAATATGTCAAGCGACTTTCCCTACAAGCAAACAGATTGAAGATATTTAAAAATACTTATGCACAAGGGCTTAAACAATTTAAATGTCCAATTAATCCAAAAGTAAATACAAAGATTTTATACCTTAAGACATGTTGCAGCATCCAGAAATATAAACTCTGTTATGAGATACAATAAAGGTCTTAATATTAATCATCTTCGTCTGAGCGAGTATATAGATTTCATGATAGGTATTCCTTATTTAAACCTTGATAATGGATGCACCAGCTTGGAAAGTACTTGAAGCAATCATCACTCATTAGTGTTGGCCATAAAAATAGAACTCCAAAAAACAAATGACGTGAACGACAATAAATTAGGCCATGCAAATCTCAAATGCACACTAAAAGTTTCACTCTGCTCCTCTCTAGAAAGCCAAAGACAACATTTACTTATTTTCCAATCAAAGTCACTCTCAGTGGATAAGAATTGTATGTTCAAAACCATTTAAGTGAATCATCTAACGAGATAAGAGCCTTGCTGATACAGAAAGAACATCATTAGTGATATGATATACAATAGAACTAGACGGTTATGAATTTCATCCATCATTGTAGTTGAAAATTGAATCATGATAAAATTTCCAATGCAGAAATACGGTCTTTAGAATCTTGGCCCACGTATCCTATGGGCCTTATAAGAATATAGGATTTTTCAGGATTTCTAAACAATGATTTAATGTAAAGAAAATGTAGTTGGTGAAGTTCATTACAGGCATGAAAAAATGTAGAAAGGTAATGTAAAAATTAGGAACCGAATGCTTAGAAAAACGAAATGGCAAAAGAAAGAAAGAAATAATTGTTGAAAAGAATCTAAACACATTGCACTTCCTTCTAGAGTATAATTTTATATGGAGTATCATTTTCTTTAGTTCAAATACCTAAAATTCTTCTTCTTTTTCTATTTCTTTCAAGCTAAACGTCTTTTACATCGTTGTTTTGATTTAATTTATGTGCAATAGAGAAGAAAAGGCCAGCTGCCTCACCAAATAAGTCAACAAGAAAACTAAACATTAAGAAATATTTTAATGGAAAGCAAAAGCAAACATGGAAAATAAGTTACTTTTATGATTAATGCATTTGTTATATAAATCACAATATTCTGATTATGTTCCATCCCATTAATGATTATGTAAAATCCTATATTCTTATGATTAATGCATTTGTTATATAAATCACAATATTCTGATTATGTTCCATCCCATAACTGAGAAAAGAAATTGGTTATCAAATACAAACACATTGCACCGCAACCAAGATTTCATCAATTTTACAATCAAATCAGAATTAGAACTTGGAAGCATTTAGAACAGATCATGAACTTGTCAAAGAGATACAGTGCAGATAAATCACAAAAGATAAGCCTCGTTTCTCTCAATGTGTGTGTTATTAAGTAATAAGTAGCTAAAAGATCAGTAAGTTGATTGAAACATGTTTTCTAAAAAAGCTATTTGCAATTCACGTGGTCAAGACTTTTCCTACATATTTGGGTTGAAAGAGTACGAGAAGAACCCTTATCATCATCTTCATAATTCTACAGGAATTATTCAAATGGGTCTTACTGGAAACCAGGTCAGATTCAAATCCAAACTGAATCTCAATCTTAATTTTAGTTTCAATGTAAATATCAATACTACTTAAGTCACATTCTACTGCTACTAAATCAGGTCACTCTAAAATATGAACTTTATGCACTAAAAATGTCTATGGCACTATTTAAATGAATGCTAGCTATATTGTACTCATATTATATGACGATGCATCTTTATTTTCTGATGCACCTCTCATTTAACCTTCTTGAGAAATGGCTAGCCAGTAACCCAGAAGCAGTGGGGTTGAAGAGAAATGGAGAATCTATGTTCAAATATTTGGCTCCCTTCCAAGACTATCATGGCTTACCAGTACTGAAATTAGTAGGTTCTTGTCCACAAAAAGAGAAATGTAAAGCCTTATCAATTGAAGTACTAAAAATTAGAAATTTTTATTAATTATGCAGGGACTTGTAGAATTCATGGCTAAAATTCAACGGAACAAAGTAAAGTATGAGTCTAATAAGCTAATGCTCACATCAGGTGCAACTTTTGCTAATGAGATTCTAATGTTCTATTTGGCTAAGCCTGGTGAAGCTTTTCTTCTTCCTACGCCATACTATCCAGGGTAACTTACAATTTTATCACCTTCTATTATTTTCTTTTTGTTTATAACTAAAAAATAGGAACCAATATAAAAAAAACAATTAAACCAAAATGTTGGCAAAAATAATTAACTATATTGTTGAAAATTAATGTTAACAGAAAACTTAGAGTCTTGCCAAACATGCCTTAGTAAAGAACATGTATTTCATTAATTAAAACATTAAAATATCACCATGAGCAGGTTTGACAGGGATATTAAATGGCAAACTAGAGTTGAAATTGTTCCAATACATTGTTCAAGCTCTCCAACGACTTCAAAATAACAACAACTGCAATGGAGGAAGCCTATCAAGAAGTCAAAAACCTTAACTTCAAAGTCAAAGGGGTTTGGGTCACTAATCCATCAAACCTATTAGGCATAACCATGACCCATGAAGAACTCAATCTCCTTTTTCGAGTGAAGTTTATACTTTGCCAAAAAGAAAAGAGTAAGTACTTGACTCAATATTGGTATGGATGGTCCAGGAAGCATGGTTGTGGAATATGCATAGCAGTTAGTACAAATACCATAATTGAACACCATAATGTTTTTTAAATTTACCATTTCTTTTCATGATTAATACCAAAAGAAAAAACTAGTGATTCTACTATAATCTAAGCTATCGAAAAACAACTTCGAGATGCCAAGGATTCAATACTTACCTCGAGTCAATGTAATGAAAAATGCAAGAAATTAACACATATCTCCATTATTAACACCACTCATTGAACCTAAAAATTTCATACAAATTGGAGGCATTTCACAAACTTACCCAGAGCTTGACACCTATATAAGGCAGCGACTAATTAAGCCTACCCTACAATTTTCAGGACTCTCAGCATTGCTCAGGGCTTAACTCTATCATACAGAGAAAAAGAGAAAAAAAACCACCAGCGAGACTGAGATTGTGAGATCGAGATAGAGTAAGACAGAGAAAGAGATAAATCTAGAGAGAGAGAAAGGGAGAGAGACTCACCAGTAGCCTAATAGTGAGCAGAGCTCAGCAATGGGGATGGGTGAGGGCGAGCATTAGCAAACCTACCTATCCCTAGAGAAACAATTGCAGAACAGAGACAATCTCTCAAAATTAAACCTTTGTTCTTCGCACCAGAAATCAGAATAGAGAAACTCATTCGCGACCATTAGAAGCTTCATTCTATGAAGAGAAGAAAGACGAAGATAGTCGAGGGAGGCAGAGGGAAAATTTTCAAAATCAGATGAGAGAGAGACAGACCTTACCTGAGAATCTTGAAGTTACGCGAGAGTGAGACTGGGAGAGTCAAGGCAGCGAAAGCATGGGGCTAGGGTTTTCTTTCTCTCTTGGTTTCCTTCTATCTAAGAATCTAAAAGTTGAAATGAGGGAATAAGAGATGAGGTGCAAAGTTTTATTCTTTTAGGCGCGAATAAAATTTTCATCACCATTTTTTTTCCTTTTAACAAGATTCTGATTTACTAGGCTTTCTTAAAATGTAATTGATGTACCTATTCTACAAGAGAAAATAATGAACCTTGTTGCTGAAAGCTGTAGAATGTCATATTTTTTGTAGTGTGCTACTCACCAAAGGTTGGTGAATAAAATCTTCCGAGAGCAAATCGGGAAAATCATGGAAGTTTACATGGATGATATGCTGGTAAAGAGTTAAAAGCGGGAAGATCATGTCAAAGACCTTGAAGAAACCTTTTCCATTCTGAGAAAAATTCAATGAAGCTGAATCTAGGGAAATGCACCTATGGGGTGGCAGCCGGGAAATTCTTAGGTCACTTGGTCATACAACGGGGAACTGAGGTCTACCTGGATAAAGTGAAGGCCATAATGGAGATGAAGTTCCCACGAAGCCGAAAAGAAATACAAGGTTTAACGGGAAGAGTGGTAGCACTGAATAGATTCCTTTCAAGATCAGCCGACAAGTGTAAACCTTTCTTTGCAAAGATGAGGAAGAATTCCCACGATGGATGGGACGTTGAATGCTAGGAGGCTCTCAGCAAGATAAAAGAATACTTGAAAACTCCGCCTTTATTGTCAAAACCAAATTCGGAGGAAACCTTATACTTATATGTAGTTGTGTCGCAGACAACAATTAGTGTCGTTCTAATCGGGAAAGAAGAAAGGAAATAAAATTCGGTGTACTTTGTCAGCAAAATTTTGGTGGCTGCTGAAACACGTTACAAGAGAATGAAGAAGTTGATACTGGTCGTTGTGGTGGTTGCAAGGAAGTAGAAGCCTTACTTTCAAGCACACATCATAAAGGTACTGACAGACTCACCCATTATAAGCCTCATGCATTCGCCTGAAGCAAGTAAAAGAATGGTGAAGTGGGTAATTGAGTTAAGCCAATACGAAATCCGTTACGTGCCGAGGACATCAATTAAAGGACAAGTCTTGAATGATTTTGTGGCAGACTTTACTATTGATACCGATGAGGAAACTAAAAACCGACAACAAACAATTGGAAGCGGAACATGGGAGTTATATGTTGACGAAGCCTCAAACAATAAGGGAGCCGGAGCTAGAGTGGTGCTACGCTTGAGCACTCCATCTCACTTGGGTTTAACGCCTCAAATATGAAGCTTTGATAGCGGGAAACTTTTTGTTACTGGAATTGGAGGTAAATGAAATAAAAATCTTTTGTAATTCAATATTAGTCATCGGCGAAGGACGAGAGGATGATTAGTTATCAGCAACGGACAAAAGAACTGCTCAAACAATTAAATTTTTTTAAAATCCACTAGATCCCGAGAATAGAAAACGGACATGCAGACTCATTGGCTAATTTGGAATCTTTGCTACAACTCCCATGAAAAATAAATGTACTGATTGAATTTCTAGAAAGACCAAGCATCGCAGCTAAATAGGTAGCGGAAGTGGAAGTTGAAAAAGAACCTAGCTGGCTAGATGATGTGATTCGCTACCTGAAAGAAGGGATCCTACCATGAGATGAAGTTCGTACAAGGAAAATTCAGCAGCAGAGTGCCAGGTACTGCATAATTAATAATTCGTTGTATAAGCGATCTTTTCCAGGACAGTATCTGAAGTGCCTCAGGGAAAAAGAAGTCAAATATGTGTTGGTGGAAATTCATGAAGGAGCGTGCAGGAATCATACCAAGGGTAGTCTTTGTCCCACAAAATACTAAACGAAGGATAATACTGGTCGAAAATGCACCAAGATGCCAAACAATACACAAGAAAGTGCGACAAGTGTCAGCAATTTGCGCCCCCGGTAAAGTCAGCCTAAGGAGAACTCAACACCGTGGCGATTCCTTGGCCATTCATGCAGTGGGCTCTGGACATCGTCGGACCACATTAACTATTAATTTCACACCCATAGTGCTATTCTTAGTAGCGGGGTCCGGGGAAAGAATAGGAAAGGTGATTTCTTTATATTTCTGACCAGGAACAGGACCTATCACAAGAATATTTTTTTAGTGGAACGATGGCTCTGAAAAGACGGATTGCCTATCTTTTCTTTAATCTCGGGCGAAATCTGATCGGGGGGGCTAATTCAAACCCCTCAGGTGAAATAAGAACAACTCTCATATTTAAAGCTCTCGTTTTACCATTCGCAAGAACTTGTTTCAGTTGCATATCATAAGGAATTCGAACAACTGCTTCAAATACAGTATCAGGAGGTATAACTTGTGGAACCTCAATATCCACGGGCTTATTAGCTAAATGGCAGTTGGCACAGACAATACGGCTGGTCGCTTCTCGTGGATTTTCATAACCCTACCGTGCAAAAATGAACTAGTACTAATTTGAAGTTAATTGATTAGTTAAAATAGAAATATATTATCCTAAAAGAGTGAGTGGAAGAAGGTTGACATGTCAATATAATCTACAGTCTCCATTATTAGTATAATACCGTGAGTACAGTGAGGGTCTCGAGATGACTTTATTTTCATCCCCCTAAGGAAGGTTTTGAGCTGTAATAATACCAAGGTTGGACTTCTTAATAAGTTAGGACAAAGTGATGTAGTTTTCTTTTGACCGACCCTAAGACGGCATCTTCTAAATCAAGTCATGGAATCTGAAATAATGGATTACACTCACAAAGTCACAATTAAGCTTTCTAGTGGATAATTGTGACTTGACCGAATAAGCGATACATTATTGTTATAAGAGAAAATATGAGATATTTTAAGTTTTAAGTAATAATGATGAGAATGTCTCATAGACAGCTAAGATTAATCTGACTGACCCTAAGACAGAACATTAATTATTAGTTTATCTTATCGTGGAATAATAAATGTTAATTTTATGTGTTTATTATGTTGCATTCATGCATCACGTTTACTTTCCAAATTCTTAATATTTATTACAATTATATTGAATTATGTATGTTTATTTTTCAGTTATTATTATGTCTACCATCAACAACCATATTACTGCTTTACATGCGCTTAAGAAATTGAATGGTGAAAACTCTAAAAGATGGAACTCCAACTTGAACATGTTGCTTGTTTATGAACATAATGAGTTTATTCTTTCTGAAGAAAGTCAGGAGAGGCCTGCAGTCAATACTTGGATTATTGACACAGGGGCTACCATTGGGAGTGAGGTAATTATTACCGAGTATAACCTTTCTCCTTAATTATTAGTAGTGACAACAGGAAGAAGAATAATGGTAAGGACAAGAGCAAGAATAATGATGAAAAGAAGGCCAAGAGGCCAGCTGGGGGCAAGGAGAACAATGTTGACAACGAACACATAAGAAAATGTTTCAACTATGGGATCAACGGTCATTGGAAGAGAAACTATAACAAGTATCTCTCTAAGCTAAAAAAAAGTAAGGTAAATATGATTTACTTGTAATTGAAGCTTGTTTAGTGGAATATTATTTGTCATCATGGATACTTGATTCAGGAGCCACTAACCATGTATGTTCTTCTTGTAGATGATTGATTGGTCAAGGGAGTTGGCTGATGGCGAGGTCATTATGAGAGTTGGTAATGATGTGCTTATGTCAGCAAAAGCATTGGGGACAGTCCGTTTAATTTTTAGAAATAATTATTTAGTTCTGAACAATGTTTACTATATTCATGGATTTTCGAGAAAATTGATTTCTCTTTCTCTTTTACACAAACAATTATTCGAAGTTTCTTTAACTAATAATAAGTTTATTATTTCAAAGAATGGATTCAACAATTGTCATGCTAAAGTTTTGAATGGAATGTATATGGTTAGACCTATTGAACGCCCGTTAAATAATTCTGAATTATTTAAAGTAGCAAAACCTAAAAGGAACAAATGATAAAGAGTTTTCTAGGATGATGACAACACGTAGCTATGGCATCTTAGGTTGGGACATAATAATCTAGATATGTTAAACAGGTTAACCAAGTATGGTGCTTTGAGAGAACTAAAAGTTAGGCTTTCCTATTTGTGAATCATATCTAGAGGTGAAATGACCAAGAGACCTTTCATAGGAAAGGGCCAAAAAGCTAAGAAACCACTTAAGCTAGTACATAGTGATGTATGTGGATCGATCGATGTACAAGCTAGATGTGGGTATGAGTATTTCCCCACTTTTATTGACGATTACTCTAGATATGATTATACTTATCTAATGCATAGAAAGTCTGAAACTTTTGGAAAGTTTAAGGATTTCAAAGCTGAAGTTAAAAGGCAATTAGGTAAATCATTGAAAACCCTTCGACTAGATCGAGGTGGTGAATACTTAGATTTAGAATTCAAGGATTACTTGTTGGAGTATGGCATCCTATCTGAACTTACGGCACCTGGAACACCACAGTAAAATAGTGTTTCAAAAAGGAGAAACCGAACCTTATTAGATATGGCTAGGTCGATGTTATGTTACTCATCACTACCACTCACATTTTGGGGATATGCACTTCACACGGTAACCTACATTTTGAATGTAATGCCTTCTAAGTCTGTAAGCAAGGCACCTTTAGAGTTGTGTAATGGCTCCAAACCCAGTTTATGTCATTTCCTATGGCGGTGTCTAGCTCACGTTCTTAGATCCAAGACTGAAAAGTTAGACTCAAGGTCTGAAGTATGCATATTCGTTGGTTATGCTCCAGAGGCTAGTGGTATGTAGTTTTATAGTCACAATATTCAAAATGTGTTTGTATCGACAAATTCCATTTTCTTTGAACACGACTATATGGAAAACTACAAACCTCGAAGCAAAGTCGTTCTCGAAGAATTAGCATCTGAAGAGATCAGGCCACATTCATCATCAACTGATAAACGACAAACCACAGAAATCACAGTTCCTATTCAGGAAAGCCTGGTACAACGTTGTAGTGGGAGGGTTGCAAGACAAAAAGTGATGGATGATCCCAAAAAGAAGAAATGGCAAGATGCCATGAACCAAAAAATGAAATTGATGTATCCCAATTCCGTCTGGGAACTTGTAGATCCACCTAAATATGTTATGCCCATTGGATGAAATGGGTATTCAAGAAGAAAAAAGGTGTAGATGGGAAAGTAGAGACTTTCAAGGCACGGCTGGTAGCCAAAGGCTATACACAAAGGGAATGAGTTGATTATGAACAGACATTCTCCCTATTGCCATGCTAAAATCCATTCGCATCCTTTTGTCCATAGCCACTAGTTTAGACTATGAGATATCACAAATGGACGTCAAGACAACTAGTCAAAATGGATCTCTTGAAGAAATCATCTATATGATGTAACCAGAAAGAGTCATGAAAAAGGAGCAAGATCAAAAAGTATGCAAGTTGCTTAAATCCATTTATGGATTAAAGCAAGCATCTAGATCTTGGAATCTTACATTTGATGAGATTATTAAATCATATGGCTTCGAGCTAAATATTGATGAAGCCTGTGTTTATAAATACATCAAAGATATGATAGTGATTTTATTAGTTCTTTATGTTGACGATATTCTACTCATTAGGAATGATGTAGAAACGTTGCAAAGGAAAAGAGGTGGTTAGCTGAGAAATTTCAAATGAAAGATTTAGGAGAGGCGAGCTATGTTCTAGGCATTCAAATCTTAGGAGATAGAAAGAACAAGCTATTGGCACTTTCTCAGACATCTTATATTCATAAGGTTCTTGGAGAGATTTTCTATGGAGAATTTCAAGAAAAGTCAACTACCGACCAGACATGGAATTGTCCTCTCTAAGGAGCAATGTCCTAAGACACCTCAGGAGGAAAAGGACATATGTTATACAGTGGGAATTATCCGTCTGTATCAATCAAATCCAAATTTAGAATATTGGATTGCAATAAAGCACATTCTCAAGTATCTTAGGAGAATGAAAAATACATGCTTGTTCATTAGGTGGAGGCTTGAATCCCACTAGATATACTGATTCTGATTTTCAATCAGACAAAGACAGTCGAAAGTCAACGTCTAGATCAGTATTCACCCTAGGTGGAGGAGCTATAGTTTGGAGAAGTATTAAACAATCCATCATTTCATATCCCACTATGGAAGCCGAATACATAGCGGCTTGTGAAGCTGCGAAAGAAGCGGTATGGCTCAGAAAATTTTATACTAATTTGAAAGTAGTTCCAAATATGGACAAGTCACTGATAATGTATTGTGGCAATAGTGGGGTGGTAGCGTATTCCAAGGAACCGAGGAGTCACAAGAGGGGCAAGCACATAGAGAGGAAATATCATCTTATAAGAGAGATCATGCATCGAGGGGATGTGACTGTTATGAAGATAACATCATATCAAAACCTAGCTTAGCCTTTTACCAAGGCACTTCCTGCGAATTCATTTGAGGGTCATGTGCGTAACTTGGGGCCGAGAGAGAGATACCACATTTGGTTAATGGAAAGTGAGAGATTGTAAAAGGTTATGCACTCCGAGCGTGTGTATTGACATTTTAATATGAAATTTAATGGAAGTACATTTTTCTTATGATTGTTCTTTTAAACTATTATTGAATAGTTTACATATAAATATCTAAAACTTTCATATTTATGATCTTGTATTAGTACGAGAGGATTAAGATCATAGATAATGAATAAAATTGTCTGCATCACATTAAAGTATGGAATCTTTAATAAATGGTTGTCATGGGGTTCACTAAGCATTTTAAATACGTGTGATCTAGATCTTGATTATTAATGTGGATAGACATCTTAGTTGTGATACTTTATAGAATAAGATTATATATGACTGAACCGATGTGAATTAATATCTTTATTAACTTACCGTTTATCATAAAGATTTAATACACATCAATTTGATGATCATATGTAGATCAGTCTGAATCCTAAATAGTCATGAACTCATATACATGCCTACTGGATCTTTTGATTCACTCATTAAGGTTTGTTTGTAAAACAAGTTAGTGACTTTTGTTTGGAGATTTAGCGATGTGGATGGTTGGGAACATTATCTTACAAGATTTGGAATCCAAGCTTTCCTAATGGATCATATATTAATTCTTGAACTGAATACCTGTTGAACTCAAATTTATAATACGGTTATAAATTAGCCTATCACTAGTGAATTAATGGTATTTAAGGATCAAGAGGTAATCAAAAGAGTAAAACGGTAAATTTGAGTAGCTCTAATTTACAAACCAATAATTGGAGGATAGAATTACATGAAATGATTATATCAATGGATTGCATGAGAATACTCTGTAAATATATTATATTAATCTCTAAGAGTGCAATTTCATATTTTTAATGGAGTAATAATGGAATTAATAAATAAGATTATTTAACTAAAGAGTTTAATTAATAATCTAGTTTATTGCGGCTTAGAATTATAGGTTCATGATCCTCAAGTCACATCTGTACTGCGCAGTCTAAGGTGTGAATATTCTAAGACACGAGAAAAGGAGATGCTTGCAAAAGGAATTTTAATTCTAGGGCAAGTACATAATTATGAGATAATTAAGTATGATTAATTAATAAAGAATTAATTAATTAAATTATTTATATTAATTTTTAAAAATTATATTTAAATAATTATATTGATTAATTTTCTAATTATCGATAAGTGAGACGATATATCTAATTTGTGAAATTAGATAATATTAAAATATTATTATATAATAATTCAAAATTTGAATCAATTAAAAATCTGTTATTTGTGAACTAATAGATAAATTGGTAGATTGAGATGATCAGATAAGTTAAGTTTGAATTAGCTTATCTGATTAAAATAATTAATTAATTTATAAAAATTGGCATGCGTCAATCACTGATTGAGAATCAAAGATTGACATGAATTATTTTAGTGTCATGTGGCACTACAGTTGGGGGCGTGCAATACTGCAGTGTCACACGGCACTACAGTAGTGTCGTGACACACAGTGCCTCACGGCACTGTAATGGCTCACGTCATTAGTATCATGTGGCACTGCAGTTGTGCACAAGCTACAGTGGGTCCCAATGTAATGGAAATTTTGTGAATAATTGTCATTTTGTGTATATCCCTAAAAATCTAATCTATTGGCCGAATCAGTGTGTTGAGAGCACAGTTGCTATCAGAGTGAAACTATCTGTGATTAAAGAGTTAATCAAAAAGCTCTTAGAGAATAATCATTGTATTCTCTCAGAGATTTGTCTCACAAAATTATTCATTCTAAAAAATCTCTAAATTTCATGTGTTGAGTATATCTAAAAACAGAAAAGTGTCTTTGATATATTCTACGTGCCCACACACGTCCTAGTATGTTTGATGATTGGTTTGGAAGATCTTGGTGTGGATTTCAAGTTCGTTGTTCATGGGAACGCAGTATCTTGGTTTGCCATGACGCTTGATTAGACTACAAGAAATATATATTTTATATCCATATATGTCTTCAATTTAATATGTAAATATATAATGGATCCAATTGAAAAGAGTTTTCAATAAAAATTTTTATTCTAGAAACTGCAGCATCGCGTTTGTTTCCATTTTATAGAAAAAGATTCATTTTTTTATAAATTTTTAAAAGCCACGCTTCCGCCATGTGAGCGCCGCCGTTTCCAACAGCACCCTCCATGATCGAGGCGATGGACATGACTCCACCTATACCTACACTACCGAGGTTACTTAGATGATCGAGGTTCACTCATACCTAGAATCGTGGCTACTCGAGATAGTCAAAAATCATTCTCCCAACACAACAAAAATATGATAATCAGTCGTATAAGGAAATGATAGGTACACACATAACACCTCTATAAGACAATTTCAAAGGTTGTTAAAAAGAAGCTAACCAAAATATTCTGATTTGGGGAATATTCTCCTTAACTATCTTACTTCCTTATAATATCAAGGAGGAATATACATTGAACTAGGACGTTAGACTGATACAGAAAATCATTATAAATATATGAATATCCTCATTTAATGGTAAGCAATTCTCCATACTGCTAATATTCTTTAAACACTCTACTATATTGATCGACTGAGTGTAGTAGGCGGAGCACCCCCTTGTTTAGGATCTTACATATGTGATGCTCCTTAGACGTCATGTACTCAAGCCTAGAAACCGCAAAATAGACTAACATAGAACCAAAAGAAATCAACTAGTTACTAAAAAACATGATAACTCTATGAAAGTAGAAGTAACTTAGCCATTCTAAGCTTTAGTTGTTGCCTGTTTTAGGGATTATAAATAGAATTTATGCTTTATTTTAGTTAAATGATGTTAGTTTAGTTTTAGAGTTTAGATTTTGTACATGCTAGCCTCTTTTTGAATTTTTAGGCAGTATTACACATTTTAGGGTCTTTTTGGTGCAGGATTTCTAGCCAGCTTGGAATCTTTAATGCTATAACAGTGTTCATACAATGCAAGGGAGTGAGTGGTCTAGCGTGTGTGTGAGATGGAGCTGATATCGAAGAGGATCTCCGTGCGCCAGAGTTAGTTACGCTATGTGATGTATTTATTGTGTCTCATAGTCCCCAACTTCTTAGAGGATCGTCACGTGCCTTGTGCTAAGAAGTTACCCTAATTTTGACAAGAGTATAAATAGAAAACCATCTATTTTGAGAAGGTGATTACCATGCCGTATCTTTTAGCTGACAGTTGCCTAAAAGAAGAGGACGAAGAACCTGTACAAGGAAAAAAGTGGTGAAGAAGAAGACATAATAAGGAAGAGAGAAAGGGGAAGACGACAAGGAGCTTAGACCAATAGTTTACTCTTCTTTTCTCTTTCTTTTACCTCATTACCTCTTTCTAATGTTGGATTTCATTGATTCAAGATATTTTGTACTCTTACTTAAGCTCATTATGAGCTATATTTTATGAGGCTAGTACGGTAAACTAACTTGGATTTTGCTTTACCTTTTTAATGAAGTCTCCATTGCATATTTTCTTAAGCTTTTTCGGTTAAGCGTGCTGATTGTTTAATTTTTGAATGTGACTAGCCATTGCATTTAGAATACCAGTTAAGTTAAGTATCAGGAGAGCTTATTTTAATGGAATAGCTTACCCAAGAATAGCTTACCCAATGCATGTATCCCTAAATTAAGAATATATGAGCCAGGTTTCATATAGATCTAGGTATTTAGTAAGTTGCATAGGAATCTGAACTTACCCCGCAACCTCTTAGCTGAAGCTTAATGAATCTATGTTAACCTAATCCTTCTTACATACGAATAAGTTTGGGCTAAGTAGATAATCTGTTAAACGGAAATTTAATGTGCTTTAGAGCTATTGTAGTGCTTATGAAATGCCATAGCAATGGAAATAGAATTATAATAGGTAACGTAAATGAAGAGGAAATCATCCATACTAGTCTACTCTCATCTTGATTTCTAAATCGCTTTACTAATCTTCTTTTGCTTAGTTTTATTACTTTAGTTCTTAACTTTGAGCACTTTACATTTAATCTTAGTATAACTCCAATCACATCCATTGTTACAGCATCACCTTGCAGTTTAAATATGTTTGTCACTTCAACATTGCATATCCACTATTCCATGTGGGTTTGACACTCTTTTACCTCTATATTACTTGATTGTGACATGTATACTTGCGTAGGACATATATTTGCACAACAAAACACCTTATTACTAAAATGACAAAGTCAAACCAAAAAACAAGTCCAGAATACAACAATATAGACCAGAAATTGTTGGTGTAAGGATGCCAACATAGAGTGTGCAAGAAAGTGTTTTCGAAGCAGAAAATTTGAAAAGGAAACCAAAAGGAAAAGTAGCAAAATAAAGAGAAAATGAAAAAGTGGGAAATGAGGTAGTGGATTCGTGTATTATTATTAAACTTCAAAGTTCTCAATTAAATTTCATGTAAAAGACTTTGACATTACAAGAGTTTAACTTATATACTTGCAAAATCTCTCCTTCAAATCAGTAGAAAACAATAAACATCTGGTTAATAAACTTAGGACAAGTTAAAAAATATACTTCAATTAGATTAAAAAAATGAAAAATACTCTACTTCATGTGGTTTGCTTAAAAGACACAAACATTCTTTTAGTTTGAAAAATAAATCAGACCACATTTAATGTTTGGTCTTGATAACAAGAAAACCCAAAATTTGGTTGAGGGTGTTTTCTCATAGGGAAATTAGAGAGATATGCTAGTTTAAGTTTTTTTTGTTATATGTCCCTTTTTTGTTAAATTTGCACTATATGACCGGATATTAGGAGAGATATTTTAGTTAGTTAAGATTTCTATGCTAATTTACATTTTTTACCATTATTATAATTGGTTGTTTTGTAGGTTTTTATTGTTTATTTTTTGTCTTCCTGCAGCCCTCCTTCGCGTATGCTATCCTTCACCCCTACTGTTGCAGATTCTATTGTATAGTGGAATTAGGCCATTTGTTATATTCGTCTTCAGTTGTTTTTCATATTTGTCTCCATGGTATAGTAGAAATCTCCATTTTTGGGTTGTTTTTGGGTATATATTCAGCGAGATTATTGCCATTTATATTGAATTGATTTTTATTTTCTTGGATGAGTTGGCTATTTTCTCTATAGCAGCTTATACGTAATTGATCTACAATCCAAATCAAGTATATTAATTTTCATTCCTCTTTTTTCTTCATTAGCTTTCTTATGGAATTATCGTTCATAGTTTATGTAATAGTTTCCTAACATTTTCTCCTAGCAGATGCATGGTCTTTCTTTTTTACTGTATTGATTTTAGATTTTAGGGTTTTCAGATGCAAGTTATTTCAAGCATGTTGCTCGGTATTTTATCTTCATATTTTTTATGTTTCCATTTCTTTGTTGTTTTGATTCTTAATACATTAGACGATTGCTCTATTTTTATGGTATTACAGAGTACACCAACATATTTTCTTATTCGTTCTATGCATTTTTCTTCAGGGTTTTCAGTATTTTGTTTGTTGAAGAGTTCTATGCAGTTTTCTATAGTATATAGTTATTGACTATAGAGTATATTGTTATATATGTCATTTACTTATATTGTCAATCCATGTTATATAGAATATAGATATATACTCTATCGTATATAATTACCTACAATGTTAATTTCATATTGTTTTATTGTTGAATCGTGTTCAGTAGATTTTCATCTCCATTTTCTAGTGTATAGCCATGTTCTATATCCTATATATTTATATATTATTTTATATATGCCATTTATTTATTTATTGTCATCCATGTTGTATAGTATATAAATATATACTCTGCGGTATATCAATTACGTGTTGTTTTAATTTCATAGTATAGTTATCTTTGAATCGTGTAGATTATCATCTCAGTTTTATAGTATATATGTATATACTTTTTAGTATATATTTAAATATTGTTTAATATAACGATATACTTATTTATTGTTATTCTTTTTTAGGTACGATGATGAATATTCCCATTGTTATTTTTTATGATAGAAAGTGGGATGTTGCAAGTAATTACAGTGACTACAAGATTAGACCATTAATGATTGGTAATAATTCATCACATAAAGTTTTACTTAGTTTAGTATCACGTGCATTAGGTGTGGATAACGATTGTGGTGGATTTTGAATATGGAGGATCAAATTCTAATTGCTTAGAGATTAGCGTAGATTCTAATGTCGACTGGTATCTTTGTTGAATAATGAGACATGGAGAAATTGTTAATTGCTACATCACACAGTAATTATAGGATTTCTGATGTCGTTGTTAGTCGTGTTATTTTAGCGTCAGAGGTTGGATCTTCATCTTATATAATTGTTCGTTATAATCCTTCTAAACTGTTATTTGTGGATAAAGTAGATGCAAATAAATTACCTCTTGGTTTTGATATACAAGAGAAGTTATTTTCAGCTCAAAACATGAGTTGAAAAAGACTATGCACTTGATAGCTTTGAAGCACAATTTTTAATTCTTGACTTATAAGTCTGATCGTGAAAAGTATGCAGTTCAGTGTGTTGTCAATACTTGCTAGTTGTTTGTACGTGCTTCACACTATAGAGGTGGTGAAATTTGGTGTGTTAAAAACTATGCATACGAGCATACTTGTTCGCTTGATATCCTTTAAAGTGATCACCGACAAGCCACTTCGACAATTGTTAGTGAGTGTCTAAAGAATAAGTATATGTTTTAGGTACTGGTAACACATTTCCATACTGATCGTGATGGTAGGCTAAAGTATCTTTTCATGGCACTGGGCCTTCTTTAAGTGGTAGTCATCATTATAGGCTCGTTGTAGGAGTTGACGGGACATTTTTTATTAATAAATTTCATGGTACACTTCTGATTGCATCAAAGCTTGATGGTGATGACCAAAATTTTCCATTAGCTTTTGAGATTGTTGATTCGAAGAATGATTTAGCTTGGGATTGGTTTATAGAGAAGTTGCATTGTATCTTAGAATATCATGAAGAGTACATTATTATTTCTGATTGTCATAATAGCACCCCAAAGGTTGTTTCAAAGTATTTTCCGGATGCTCATCATGGTTATTACATGTAACATTTACTTAATAATGTGAAGACAATATATAAAAGGTTCAAGCTTGATGGATTATTTTGTAAATGTGTGAGGGCATATAGGAGTGTAGATTTTGAGTTGCATATGCGTTGTTTGCAAGCCATTGTTCCCTCTATACAGTCTTACTTAACTGGAGTTGAGTATGAGAAATGAGCTCGCGCATACTGTGTTAGACGTCGATATAATGTGATGACCTCAAACCTTGTAGAGACATTAAATTCTATTCTAAAGGATGCTCTATCATTTAATGTCACTTGCCTTATCGAGTATATATAACAAAAGTTGCAGTTATGGTTTTATGATCAGAGAAAGATCTACATGTTTAATTTAAGCTCACCCATACTATGGATGTGAGATTTCTTATGTTTATGTTTCCATATTGAATTATTTCCACTCATTATTTAGTAATAATCTTATTTTATCTCTGTAGGTTTCCTTATGTGCTCTTTCCGACTTGTCAATTTTCTTCACTAGTAGGATAGCCATTCCATCCCTATTTTGAATTTTTTTTGGTAATTTTCTCATCAACAAACCAAAAAATCATATTCTAAATTTTCCACATCTTTTTCATTTTCCACATTTTGCCCCTTTAAAAATGTGCCATGAATGGTGCTTCCATCTCTAATTGTGTCATGGCAGCCTCATAACAGCAAGGAAACAGTCACTATATACTGACAGTAACCATCAAAATACTACTTCGTTTATAGTTATGATCAACTATATTTATACCCAAAGTAACTATCAATATACCATTGCAAAATATTGTATATAATTAGAGTTTTATCAATATACCACTATAGAATACATAACTCAAATTAAACATAAAACATTAACATACAGTCACTCACAACATTATTTCAAAAAATAGCAAGGAAATAGTCACAAGATAATCAAGGCAACCTCAAAACAGCAAGGAAATAGTCATTGTATATATACTGCCAGTAACCATCAAAATACTATTTCGTTTATAGTCACTATCAACTGCATATATACCCAAAGTAATTAAAAAATATACCATTGTAGAATATTGTCTATATAATCTATATAATTACCAATATACCACTTCAGAATACACAACTAAAATTAAACAAAAAATATTAACAAACAAAACTGTACATGACGAGATACACGCGATATTTTACGAAGGGTATGAAGCATATCAAACGAACTCCAAATGACATAAAACAAAGTTGGTTGAACTCTGAATGCTTCAAGGAACAAGGAACCGAATCCAAATCGCTCATGATCCAGAAGCGAAAGAGACCAAACCTGGTAGAACAAAGTGCAAAATGTCATGGACCAGAATCTAGTGTCAAAACTGACTCAGATTTGGAGGGATTTCGGTCCCACTGTTAGAAACCGAACGGACCGATTTGAAACCATAGGGACTAGTTTCTACAGTAGGGAATTACTTGTGTCGTTTCCTCAACTGGATCCATCCGGTGGAAAACTGGATGGACGGTTGCTCGTTTGGGAATTTTTCCCCAAATCAAGCACCAGTCCTACCGGTTTCCCAATTCGGTTCAGACCAATTCCAAGATTTATTTTTCTTTATAAATTGGCCATGACATTTCTCATTCCAACACACCTCTCCACTCCTCTCTAATGAAGCTTGTCATATTTTATTCTTTGAGAGGCTTGTAATTTGAGCCATATTTTGAGAAATTCTTAAGAGAAAAGCTAGTGAAGATTGTGAGCAAAATATTGAGAGATCTACTCTTTGAGAGAGTGAGAAATATTGTAAGAGATTCAAAGATCTCGACCGAGCAACATCGTAAAAGGTTTGGTCTTTACCCGTAAGAATATCGTTGGAAAAAATATTCAAAGGAGGATTCTTAAAGCGTGGACGTAAGGATAGGTTTTTTCGAACCACGTAAAAATGTTGTGTTTATAATCTCTCTTCCTTACTCTTTTCATTTTCAGCTTATATTTATTTCTACACTTTAATATTTTACACCGTTCTTATCTTTTTTTATTCTACAATTTAAGCTTCTGCACATTTATTTAATTACGTAATTATTATCAATTGCTTGATTGTTAATTTTTATTAATTATTTTATTTCAAGCAAATTATTTTTTAAAATATTAAATTTTTTCGTTTAAACTTTTTTCCTTAAATATGTGCCATATTGATCCTTCAGTGCGAGGCTGTTGCATGCATTAGTGGGGGTTGGGATCACCTCATAAGCCGACACAATTAAAGCCCATGGGAATCCCTCCAAACCAAAACCCTTGGCTGATGGATTGTTCAGCACACTTTTTACAAACCAATTGTGATTTCATACAACAATCTTCCCCATGGAAAATTTTCAAATACCTCATCAATATCGACCATTTTCATATAGCCAATATCTATACCAGTCGCCAATTACTTAGGAAGAAGAATAATTTCTAAACAAAAATTTAGCAAGCTTTATCTTAATTTCCTGATTGGCGTATTTGAAAACATTGAAAGAACAAAATAGGGTCTCTTTAGACATAGATCATGACATGAATTTAATAGTTGGAAAAGCTTCATCAATTAATTGACAATCAGGTAAAGTCTCTTTGTTCAAGGAGAGATACAGACCACAGTTTAATCCAGTTATTAAAGAAAAATCCCTAAGTCTGAATCTAATCATTATTACCTTCCAAATTGAAACATAAATCATCACTATTGTCAATTAAAACACTGCCTCCTAGCTAAATGAAGTAGTAATTATGGGGGAATTTTCTAATTTTGATGTTCAACATGTTTGCTTAAAGATCTATATTTCTTCATGTGTTAACCAACATTCTAGAGTAGACAAATACTCTATTTTTCCGAATATATTGACTTTCTTGTTTAATTTCTATAATTTGGTCGGCATAAACACATGATAGTCAGACAAATTAGTAATTAACAAGAATATGCACATTAAAAAATAGTTATCATATATGTATAATTACTATAGATATATTTTCAAATATTGTTTACGTTGTTAACCTCAATATCAATTGCTGGTTGTTGTTCATTGTTTTCTGCAAGAGGAGTTATACTTGTGGAAGTCTCCTATGCTTCCCAAACTTTTTTTCCTGGAATTTGAGGTTGGTTTTCTTTGTTTTATGTGGTCTTTGCTTGCCATTGTGGAAGTTTCAGCTGACTGCAACCTTTTTTCTTTTCCCTTGTTGTTCCTATTATAAAAAATATGCATTCAGTCGTTATAATATAAAAATATGCATATAAATGTAGGATCGTGTAGTTATCCAAGAGGGGGTGAATTGGGGGTGTAAATGCGTGTTATACGTAAAATTATTAAAGTGGCAAGCAAATATATCGAGGAACGATAAACAACGAAACGAAAATTAAAGAGATAAGGGAAGAGAAAAGAGACAAATAATTTTTATGTGGTTCGGCACTCTTTGCCTACACCCACACTCTAAGGCACCTCCTTAAAGATTCCACTACAATTACGATCTCCTTCATGGTTGAAGATCAAAATAACATAAACCGATTGATTTGATGTCACCAATCACACCTCGTTAGAACTTAGAATTCTCACGAACAAATGAATAACTCTCTCTCTGTTAGAGTACATATACAAACATGCTCACTATATTTATCTATGCTAAAAATACTAAGACGTGGAAATATATGGCTCAAGTAAAGACTAATAATTTCTCATATTTTTCACAAGACATTCGTAATCAAAATGATGTGTATCTTTCCTCCAAGAAGTACCTCTATTTATAGGCTTGAAGAAAATAGTCGTTGCTGCAAACAGTAAAAAACGGACGTCCACCGGAACACTGACGGTCGTTCAGTGGAGCATCGAATTTCCAAAATTTTCCATTTCAAGCAAACAGTCGATCAGTGGTACAGTAACGATTGTCCGCTCGACCGTTAATTTTTCAAATAATTTTCCTTTTATGAAATGGTCGTCTGGTGAACAGTAACGGTCATCCGCTCGACCGTTTAATTGCAAAAACTTTACAAAAAGTTCCTTTTTTAGTTTTCTTATCTGAAAACCTCGTTCGTTACACAATAACGGATGTCCGTTCTTGACATAAATATGTTATCATGTAAAATCATTTTGCTCCAAAATATGATTTAAGATTTATTTTGAGACTTATTATTTCTAACCTATGAGCCATAATATTTTCATCTTGATAATATTGAGCTCCTACAAATATCTTCTTAGTCTTCATGATTCTTCAAATATCTTGGCGCTTTACATGTGCAACTTTAGATATCCGTAAACCTGCATGACATTCATAGAAATACTTGCACATACATTAATACTGAACAATATTTTGTGATCATCAAAATTAAATTATTTACTCAAAGAGTCAACAATAAATGCATAAATATTAGTGTTATTCGTAATGATAACCTCTTATGCAGTGACTTTTCTTTGCTTGAACTATTTTGTTTAATTTATTTCTTTTCTGCCTTTGTATACTTTGTGATAATATTTTGGTGGCGCGGTGTTTTTGAATAATTGTTTTTTTGCTGGATATATTTTTATATACTGTAAGTAACTAGACATATACTTTTTCCTATGGCTATATGTTTCAAGTAAACAATGAAACATTATAAATATACTTAGAGGAAATATCAACATACTAATTCTGGAATAACTATGTGCAAAATTAAACATAACTATGCTAATCAACAATAAATGACTATATGTTTATATATCATAGGGTTATAGATATTACTATTGAAACTCAGTATTCCAGACCTATTAATATATATATATATATATATATATTATTTTACAAAACAAGAAGTCAGAAGTTGCAATCACGATACTTCAATATACAACTTCACATGTCTACACTACTTCATAGAACTATACACAATCATTAACCCATTTTAGCATACAGTCAAGCATTTTTACATAAATAAATAATATGCAATATAGAACGGAAAATCGTGACAAATTCAGCAACATGGAAGTAATTCATAGTACATTGAAGTTAAAATGAAAATATATCATGATTCAGAGCGAAAATCGCAGTCAATATGGAATGAAAAATCACAGTCCACATGCAATCATATGAATCTACAACTAAATATACCAGTAAATTCAGTAATATACTTAAATAAGGCAATAAAAAATGAAGAAGTGATGAAAATGAAAATCTTTTTGCAAAGCCTAAAATGAAAATCACAGAGTATTTTGAAGTTAAAAAGATCAGTGAGTACATAGATAAAAATATACCGTAATTCAGAGATTTTCATGGTTAAATCTATGAAATATATTGTGTCATACGAAAATCGAAGAACATTGATGAAAAAACAAAAATTTCAAATTACAGTCACATTTTTCAAGTTATATTTTGTTATATAAGAAAATGAAAAGAGAAACCACAACATACAATCGCGATTTGGTGCGATTTAGGCTCGGGATAGAGATTCAGAAAGCTTCATGATAGATATTTACAAAGCTTATTGTCGCCTCTTTCAGAGATTAGAGTTTTCTTTGTGATGTTTAGGAGAATGATATGCGATGGAAGCTTAGGGTTGACTTTTCTCACTAAGGTATTGTAGTTAGTCCATTATTTTTGTTAATCTTTTTGACCGGGCCGCTTCAAATTTTGGCCATTTGTGCAGTTCTCAAAATTTTGGATTATATTTTCCTTTATTTTCATTTAGTGGCCTAGTCTCCTAAATAAGCATTTTCTCATTAAGTAATTGCACTAAATAAATAAGTTTTAAGAGTTGGTTTAAGCTAATGCTGAAATTTAGGAGATTTCGATTGACCCAGAAATTTCAGGTCAATCCATGATATATCATCGATTGTCCCAAAAATTCCTGGTCAATCCATGTGATGATCAATGATATATCATTGATTGATCTAAAAATTACGGGTCAATCAATGGAATGATCAATTCATTCACCCTATAATGGATTGATCATTCAATCAATTATACATCATTGATTGACCTGAAAATTCTAGGTCAACCAATGAGATTATCAATCCATTCGCCCCAATATATTATAAGGGGGTTTGAAATATCTTCGACTCATCTCATTGATTGATCCAAAAATATTTAAAACACATTTACAATAGATTGGGAAGAATGGAATTGATCACTTAATGAAATATATATCATTGATTGACCCGAAAGTTCAGGACCAATCAATGAAATGATCAATTCACTCGTCTCAATCTATTATAGGGGAGTTTGAAGCATCTTCGACTCATCTCATCAATTCACCCAAAAATATTTCAAACTTCTCTACAATAGGTTAAGACAAATTGATTGATCAATCAATCAAAGACATATCATTTATTAACCTAAAATTTTCATGATTTTTAGTGGTTTCCAACAACTTTAAGTGGTTTTCAATTAATTAGTTCTTGATTATATCAAAATCAAATATTTTTTGATCAATCAATGAGATGATCAGTCCATTTGCCTAATTTATTATAGAAGAGTTGAAACATTTTTGATTCATCTCATTGATTGATCCAAAAATATTTCAAACATATTTACAATAGATTGTGACGAAAGAATTGACCAGTCAATAAAAAATATATCATTGATTGACCTGAAATTTTGAGATTTTGAGTGGTTTCCATTGATTTTTAAAATGAAAAATATTTTACTGATATCTTACATTATTGACTTTCTATAATTAATCAAATTTTAAAAACTGTTCTGAGCATTAATTAATTCCTCAATTTAAGCATATTTCATATTGATATATCAACTACATATCATTGATTTACCTAAAAAATTGTCAAACACGCCATAATTAGATTATGGTCATTTTGGTCTAGAATTATTTAGGGGTGTCCAGAATTTTTGTGAACTGAACCGAACCGAATCGGTTCGGTTGGTACTTTTACTTTACTAATTGTAATCGGTTTGGCTAAATTACATAACATAATATTTGGTTATATTTTATAATAAATTTATAATCAGTTCGCAACCATTTTTTTAATATATGTATGTATGTATATATATATATATGATACAAGCTAAAACTCCAACAGAAAAACCCAAAATCACGATTGAACCAGTAATGCTTAAACCTCCTTTAGATGTTCAGAATTTTAAATTAAAATCCAGTAAGAAGGAGGATGATTTCATGGAAACCATTATGGATAAGATCAAAAATCTGAAGATCTCGACACCTGATAAGACCTCCACACCTGAATCATCTTCAGGACAGTTGAACATGATGAATCAGGATGAACCACCTAATCCTGGAGAATCTGAAGAGTATTCCCTCTCTCAAATCTTAGATATTCACAAGAATTTTGATGATTCCATCAATAAACTCTCTTCTGGCTATTCTAAAAGGCCTACTACTCATATGGCTTTAACTGGACCAAATAGGTATTATTATCCCAGACCTACTCCCCAAGATATAAATATGAAGAAGACTTTCTTCATTCTCAAAAATCTTACCATGGCAAAACCATCTATGAATGGAACATAGATGGAAAAAAAGAATATCAGGTCTTCGAGACCATTCATCAAATGATCATGTACTCTTCTGTGTGTAAGCAGAATGAGAATACGGATCATCAGATCTACAGGTTCCTGGTTAATGGCTTCACAGGAACGCTGAAAGGCTGGTGGGATAATTGTCTCACTGAAAATCAACGTCAAGAAATCTTAAACTCTTTCAAAATAAATATTGACCCAATTACTGGTACCCATACCAGAACTGAAGATGCCTGTTACACTCTGGCTCAATCCATTATTCACCATTTTCTTAGCCCAGGAATTGTCAATACTGATAGACATAGAGAACTTCTCCAAAACCTGAGATGCCCTTCTCTGACTCACTTCAGATGGTATAAGAAGTGATAAAAGTCATGCAAAGAAGTGATGCAAACAATGAACACTGGAAGGCAAAGTTCATTGATGACCTCCCAAGTCTTTTTGCTGAAAGAGTAAGAAGAAAACTCCGTGATAAACACGATCAAATGGATATTTCTTATGATCAATATACTTATGGACATCTCATTGCCCTAGTCATAGAAGAAGGACTAGGATTATGCAATGATATGAAACTACAACATATGATGAAGAGTCAGAATCTTGACAACAGAAAAGAATTAGGCGAATTTTGTAATCAATTTACCTACGATACTAAAATCCAATAGCCAACCACTTCTTCATCATCCAAACCTCATAGGACAACAGTTGAGATGAACGGTTTAGATCTGAAAGGACCAGGTCTGGATTTCTTTTCTGTTGTCCTATCAGTTTTCTTCTTATTCTTTCAGCAAAAAGACTTGGGAGGCCATCAATGAACTTTGCCTTCCAGTGTTCATTGTTTGCGTCACTTCTCTGCATGACTTTCATTAAAAAGACATCCTTATACCATCTGAAGTGAGTCAGAGAAGGGCATCTCAGGTTTTGGAGAAGTTCTCTATGTCTATCAGTATTGACAATTCTCGGGCCAAGGAAATGGTGAATAATGGATTGGGCAAGGGTATAACAGGCATCTTCATTTCTGGTATGGGTACCAGTAATTGGGTCAATATTTATTTTGAAAGAGTTTAATATTTCTTGACGTTGATTTTCAGTGAGACAATTGTCCCACCAGCCTTTCAGCGTTCCTGTGAAGCCATTGACCAGGAACCTGTAGATCTGGTGATCCGTATTCTCATTCTGCTTACACATAGAAGAGTACATGATCATTTGATGAATGGTCTCGAAGACCTGATATTCTGTTTTACCATCTATGTTCCATTAATAGATGGTTTTGCCATGGTAAGATTTTTTAGAATGAAAAAAGTCTTCTTCATATTTATATCTTGGGGAGTAGGTCTGGGATAATAATACCTACTTGGTCCAGTTAAAGCCATACGAGTAGTAGGCCTTTTAGAATAGCCAGAAGAGAGTTTATTGATGGAATCATCAAAATTCTTGTGACTATCTAAGATTTGAGAGATGGAATACTCTTCAGATTCTTCAGGATTAGGTGGTTCATCCTGATTCATCATGTTCAACTGTCCTGAAGATGATTCAGGTGTGGAGGTCTTATCAGGTGTCGAGATCTTCAGATTCTTGATCTTATCCATAATGGTTTCCATGAAATCGTCCTCCTTCTTACTGGATTTTAATTTAAAATTCTGAACATCTAAAGGAGGTTTAAGCGTTACTGGTTCAATCGTGATTTTGGGTTTTTCTGTTGAAGTTTTAGCTTGTATCTCTTGGATTTGAAAAATCTGTTCCTCAATCCTAGTTAACTGTGTTCCTACAGTTTGAAGGAAGATGTTGGTGTAGTTGTTCTGTTTGGTTAAGGGAAGAATATCTTTTACCTTAACAATATCTTGATGGTTGGTCTTGTTTGGAACCTCAATATAAGGGTTAATGACCAATCATTTTTGGTTACCTTGTCATGGAGCAAGCTCTAAGGATAAGGGTGGTGGATGAATAGCTTGGTTGGTTCTACCAGTTGTGGTTATCCACATTTTCTGTATATGGGTCAGAACTTATAACTGTTGGTCATCTTTAATTTTGACTCTTTGAGTGAGCTGGTAATACCATTCAGGGAAAGACTGAAGGCGTTGATCCTATTCTAATTGGAAGTAGTACAGGTTCTTTAAATCTAAGAGCTGTTGAGGATTATGGTTGGCGAAATACCAATCTCTAAAATCCTTATATTTTGGTTGCATCAAATCCTGGTGAAGACTTTGTCTTAACATACTATTGGGTGTAAAATCCATCTAAATGTTGAATTGCATGTCACTTACGGTTGGGCTCATTGGCCTTCTTTTTATGGTGGATTCATAAACACCATGAGGAATCTGATTTTCGCTGATGTGAATTCCTCTAATCGGATCCTCCCGGGGAAAAGAATGATCAGATTCTTCTTATCCATGAGGTTCAGCGACAGAGGCCCGAGAAGATTCAGGGATGTCCACCTGATAGAGAGGAAGACTAGGGCTGCTGAGAGTAGAAGGGCTTCTGGTCAGAGGCAGAGGTGGTTTTTAAAAACGAAGATAGACGTTGCCACCTTGAGTTTGGATGACATCTTCAAGGGATTGTCGGATGACAGGTCTGGTAGGGACAGCCTGGAGAATTTGCCAGGTGTCAGGAAAGGTGATGTCAGACCAGGGAATCATGCGAGGAACAGCCACTTGGCTGTTAAACAGATTAGTATCAATGAGGTCAGTATGTCCTTGCTCACTTTGCTTTCTGGTGTAAGGATCCAAGGTTGTCAAAACCTTAAGATGAATCCTAAATAGGGTAGCAAAGGGAGACGATCTTCGAAGATAATCATAGCCATGTGATTGAATTCTTAGTTCAAGTACTTTGGCTAGATTACTATCAGACAACTCAATACTTAAATTTGGATAAATATTAAAATAATCAGGTCCATGAGATAAACTAGTCTCTATAGCTCCCATAAGGGAAGCTTTCCTGTTCAGATTCCTACCATCTCTAAGGGTGCATTGTATGTTGGTGTTCTGTCCTAGCAGAGTTAACGGTTTTAATGCAATTTGCACTAAGCCGATATACACATATTTATATTTTTGCATGAATGGGTATAAATCATGCAAATGCAACAGATATAAAACATCATCATTATGTTGTAATGGGATGGCATATTCAAATGTTTTAATGATTTTACGGCTAGTGAAATCAAAGGTTCCAATTTTATATATTGTTTCAGGTTTTACCTTAGGTATAATCCATTTATCTAAGGCTTCTTTTACATCTTGATATGCAATTAATTTGGTTACCTCAGATGTTGAGGTTACTGTATGAGCTACGGATTGTATAGATGCAGAGCTAAGGTCAGACATGTGTATGTGTGACCATGTATGCCTAATGTAAATAGGATATAAACAGTACTATAACCAAGACTAATCATGGCTCTGATACCAACTTGGGGCTAACCAACACGCACCCATCATGTGAGGAGGCGAAACACTGTAGGTCCAGTCAGTTCAGATAACAAAATAACTTACACTGAGCACGTCTGTCAACGTTTTACAGGGGTCAACGGTCTTAACGCAATCTCTGCTCAACAGACCTTACCCAGACGCGACTTGGGTGACGTCCCACTCAGTGTTCATTGATTGTTTCCTGAACTTATTGTAGTACAGTGAGTACTTCCTCAACCATAACAGTTATACATTGAGTGCCTTTGAGTTAGCAACAGGATCATGACTAGTAGAGCTTATAGTCATGGTTATATATGGTTTACATTAGTATATACATGGTCTTATGAACAGAGAATATGGGGAGTTAAAGAAACTTACGATTAGGGAGCACTGGAGCTCCTGAGCACAACAGCGTTATGTATGTGCAGGTGTGAGTAGGACAATAATGGAGATAAGAAATGAGAGAGAATTTAGAGAGAGAATGTGAGGGAAAACATAAGGGCTCAACACATGAGCATTCTATTAAACATGAAAGGAAAAGCGTATATTTCTCAACAAGGGTGAGAGGCCCTTTTATAGAACAGAAAAGTAACTTAACTCAAAATAAAAGGTAACTATAGTAAACTAAAGTAACTACACACAAATATATGTATGTGTATATATATATATATATATATTATTAATTAAAACATTAGACCTGAATTATCAAATCATATATAAAGAAAAAAGGCCACAATTCCAGTCCAAACCCTAAATTCCTAATATCTCTCCCTCTAGCCTCTCCTCTCTGGCTTTCTCCTCTCTCCCTCGCTTGTCCATTGTTTCTATTGAAGCACAAAATTCCTGCCTCTCTCTCCTCGTGAGTTCACCGTCGTCTCCCTCGTATCCCCCTATCTCAAAGCTTCCATAGTCTCTGTCGAAGCACTCTCTTTCTCTGCACTCTACCCGTCATGAGTTCACCATCGTCTCTCCGTCTTCCATCATCAAGTCTCCCTAGCTTGAAGCTTCCATCATCTACGTCGAAGAATTGTCTCTATCTTTCTCGCATCTCGAGCTCGAGCTCGTCACTCTCTGTCTCTTTGAAGCTAAATTAAGATTCCAAACTTAGAAAATTTTCCATTTTTTATTCTACTTTGATTGTTTGAAAATAGAACATAGATCTGCTTATTTCGTCCTTCTCTGCTTCTGCTTATTTTGTTTCGATTAGTCTGCCTCCGCTTCTTTTATCCAGATTCATCTACCTCTACTTGTTTAGAGAAGTTTCAGTTGTTTGTATGGAATTCTCGTACCTTAGCTAATTTTATTATTCCAATTGTTGTGTATTTGGTCTAAGAACAGTTTGCTACCTCTCTTGTCTATGTCAAACCCCCCACATATGGATGCTATTATTCTTAAGAGGAAAATGGTAAATGTTTCTTCTGTTTGCTTAGTTTGTTCATGTATAGGTTCAGCCAAATCGATTATAAGTAACCGGACCGAACTGATTACTCTAGTTTCATTTGGTTCGGTTCTAATAGTTACACCGGTTCAATTCGGTTCGATAGTTTAGATAATCGGTAAATTCGGTTCGATTATAAAAATACTAACCAATCGAACCGAACCGTACACACCCATAGAATTATTGACAGTTATAGAACTCTGCTATTTACCTAAACTTTTAAAAAACTGTCATTTCTAGAACAATACCCCTAAAATTGTCTAGGCCTTTGTCATTTTTCATTTCAACTTAAAACCCATACATTTAAAACTGACTAGAACTTTTTAAATTAGAAAAAAAGTATGTGTCTTTTAAATAAACTATAAGGGTTGTCATATTGATTTTAAAAAACATCTATCTAATCTATATTTATATCTATAAGGAAATTTTGCACTATAGACAAGTTTAGGAGGGGTGTTTAAAGTAATAGCAGGCTTTCTAGATCTATAGGTAAATAGAAAGTTTCATAAACAATCAATAAATTTAGACCAAAATGCCCTTCATCTAGATAAAGTAACAAACCTATTAATTTGGGTAAATCAAATGGATTTTATTGATATATTAATTCTATATAGCCTATAATTAAAGAAATATTATGTGTTTAGATTATTATGAAATAATGATCTACTTGGAAAATACAATCTACAATCAATTGAAACTAAAATAGAAATCAAAATTCCAAAAAAATTATGTTTTTGAAAATTAGAACATCTCTCCCATCCATCAACCATTAGGTAAATCAACTTTAACCTCCCTCCTATTAAGTGAAACTAATTCAAAATTTGAAATGCACTAATGATATTTAAATAAAAAAGAAAAATGTAAAAACTTAAACTAATAATTCGGGTAAATCAAATTACTATTAATGATATACTAATTACAAAGTCTAGAATTAAGGAGATATTTTTTATTTGAATAACTACAAAGTCAATCTAATAATACCATAAAAATTTTAAATTTTGAAAATCACCAAAAATCAGCATCTACCTAATCCACCGCTCAACCACCTTTTTAATGAGATGATGATATTACAATCAAAAGAAAAAATTAACAATCAAAAGAAACTAACCATAAATCAATCTTAAAAAAATTAATTTTCAATAAAATGATAATCATGCCCTCTGCTCAGCCAATAGGTAAATAATTGTCAATCAACCTCCAATTAAATGTAACTAATTCAGTTTTTGATTCCAGCAATGATAATTCAAAGAAGAAAAATAAAAAATGTAAAAAGTTAAACTACGGTAAAACCCTAAAAAACTTCCCCTAACTATAGTAAAAACCCATCAATCATCCCAAAAATCAAAGACTAAAGGATCAAAACAAAATCAAGAAACACTTCTTGATTTCGAAACAATCCTGAAACCCTCCCTCCAAAAACTGACATTGACTCTGTCAATACACCATTGACGCCCATTGGTGACTCCTTTGCTGTCGACAAAGACGTGACCCCTTTGTCGAAGACAACACTTCATTAAAGGAAAAATGTAACTCATTTTTTACTATCTATTGACTATTCTTTAATTGATTTTTCACTGTCATCCAAGACAAAGTTTCATCCCTATCTTTTTCTCATCTTTTGATGTATCTGAGATCAACCCGACAATAATGGTTAACTTTAGTAAAACAACAAAGATTTCTTTGTTTTCAGTTCATACTAAGACTCTATTCGAACATGCATGTGCATAAAAAATTACTTAAACAATTTTCTAAAAAAATCAAATATATAAAATATTGAAGTATGACAGAATGACTCGAATATTAATATATCAGACTTAGAATACTGATATATTACTTTATAACATTAACATGTTATATTGATTTCATATACTTACTCAATATTCTTTGATATTAAAATATGGGAATGAAATTAGTATATATTGGTCAATATTTGATTATATAAACTATTGATAACTGTTTTAGATTCTGAATACTATAATTTCTACAAGAATGTCTGCATATATTTATGCAAAGCTTTTTAGTTTCAATAAATTGTTTCCATGTTTATTGATATATCCGAATGTCAATACTATATTAATTGGCTATGCTATATGTACATAGATAGAGATATTGATATATATGTATGACAATAATGTTGGAATATGTTCATAAAGTAACTTGTAATAACTATTTATTTATATTTAGTTATTTCTCAGACATTTGTATTACTGATTTTTTTATGATGTCATCATGATAGGACATATGCGACATATGCTATGTATTTCAATTTCAATGGGAGGGTTGCTCGATTTACTATGAGAGATTTCATAGTAATCACTGGTTTAAGATGCATTTCGTCAATGTGTGTTGATAGGTCCAATTTAGGTGATGGAAAATTGAAGGATAGTATTTTAAAAATAATAAAATTGTTTCAAGGAAGATGCTGAATTTTGCTTTTGATACATGGACCATCGCAAAAAAAATGATGAGGATGAAGAAATTGTCAAGCTTACTAAATTGTATTGTCTGGAGAACTTGTTAATCCTGAAACACGAGCACATTTTGGTTGATCATTTCCATTTACTGTTGGTTGACAATGATGAATTGTTTGATTCATATCATTGCGGGAAACTGTCTTTCAATGTAACAATAGCAAGTATGAGGAAAATAAGTCATTTTCCTAAAAGTATTGCTCATGCATTTAACGGTTTTCCGCATGCAATCATCGTCTGGGCATTTGAGACTATATCATCATTGATGACACCACTGATGGTCTTTATAAAGAAAGTGGGAGATTTTACCCCAAGAATAAATAATTGGATAGTTATTGGTCAACCTGATAAACGACATTTGACAGATATGGTTTTCAGGAATAAGAATGTAAGTACCAATTATTATTGATATATTATATTTAATTCTATATGTGTTATTAAATTGATTATTTACATTTAATTATTGAAGCTTATGATTAAGAAGTTTCAAGCTACTTTTGATGAGTTGAAAGATATTAATTATGAGGAAAAATATGGTCAGTCAAAGGGTAAGGAGGTTGTTGATACACAACCCGATATAGAAGAGGCTCAACCCGAGGATGAGGAGATGGTGGGAATTTTGGATTGAAAGAAACAAAAAACATCATCGTCTTTTTTTATCGACTCTAAATTAAACCATCTAGAGGAGAGGTTTTTTATGGAATTTGAAAAGATCAACTCAAAGTTGGATGATTTGTTAAGTCTATCAAAGGCTGAGGTATGAAGTATTTATTGACACTGATTGCCATTTTATTTAGTTATTTGAATTTGTCCATTTCTTTTACTGCTGAGGTATATCATTAATTTTTTTTATTGATGAGGTATAACTTCCATTTCAGGGTTTTGTTAAACATGTGGAAGAGCAACAAAAGCATCCACAACATGGAACAACTTATGACAAGGGAATTGGAGATGTAACCAAGCGTCAAACTGACATTGAACTAAACATAAAAAAAATTTTATTTATTCAAATCCCTACCAACCTTTAACTTGGACAATTTGGAGGTAAATTAATGATATACTTATTAATACATTGACTTGAGCATGTGTATAGTTCTATAGACTAAATTATTGACATAATTTAATTACAGGATGAAACTATTGTCCAGCCCGTTATTCCAGCAATTATTCAACCACTCGTTCCACCGACTATTTCATCATATGTTGAACCGACTCTTCCACCACATGTGCCACTGACTGATCCATCAACCACGAACAAATCACCACCCAAAAGGGTACCATTGACCAGATAATGCAAGGGGAATGGGTCTGACATTACAAAACTATATGGTAAGCGACAAAAAAAGAAAAAATCAGAAACAAGTATGGAAATCATCTTGCATCCTAATGTTTTCACACCTCTAGATTCTCATATAATCACTCAGACACAAGAAGGGGATGAATAATCTCTTGGTCTAATGGATGCTGATTGTGGTTGATTGAAAAACTTAGTTTCCTATTTTGAGTATTTCAAATATGTGATGGATTTTTTTGTATTGGATTTCAATATCTAGTAGTTGGTGGTTCTTGAACAATGATGTGAACTTTTTTCAAATGGCTTCTTTGAGTAAAATGTAAGGATTTTGGTTACAAGGTATTCTGATCAATAGACAAATGACAATTTATAACTATATAGTTTATTATGACTTATGAATGTTTCATAACGAATATTCTCAAATTATTTTCTTACATATTACGTGACATATGTTCTATATATACAATAAGTGATGTTTAATTATTAACGACGGTATATACACATTGTGCATTATACGATTATCATATTCAGCATAAGAAAGATCTTTATCTAAAATATACCTATTAAAGAATGAGATTATTGAAATTCAATTTATTTTGGTGTTTTACTTGATAAAATAAATGATAATTTAATGTTTGAAAACAACTTCATCAATATGTATATTATAATCATTAAATAGTTTCAGTAATCTAATATTTTGAGTTGGGTATTCATATTATATTATATCATTAGACTATAACTTCATCAATGGCTCAAAGTACTTGATTGATATTAAAAATTATGGTCAATTAGACTTAACAAAAATATCTGAAACATTGATATGTTAAAACATCATCTATCAGTAAATAAAACATAAAAAAATTATCAATGATAAAAAAAGGCCCAGCATAATATAGAACTCAAAATCTAATCTCCACTTTTGTTTCTTTGATTGACTGCTTGTCGACGCCATCGAGTTCTTGCATCTCTTTTGATTGTGTCCGATCATATGACATCTCCCACATGCCACTTTGTTAAATTCACCTATCGATGAGATCCTTTGTTTCTTAGGTCTACCGGCCAAACGTCTATTTTTAGGAGGTAGTATATGATGAATTTGAATGTCTTCAGGAATATTACATTGATTATTATGTCCGAGAGGATGAACCATCATCGCTCTTGTAATAATACAACGAAACATACAAGCACGGATTCAAGTGCCTATTAGCCATTACAGCTAGTGCATGTGCACAAGCTATTGCATCTATATCTTATCTTCGACATGTACATGACTTATTGGGTATCTGTATAATACATATTAAATCAGCGTCAACCACCTGAAATTCATGCGTGTCAATGATGATAACCTGCAATAAAATATAAAATGTACAATTATCAACTAGTGATAAATTTTTAAAAATAGACATTCAACATCGAAAAGCAAACAATCTGACAATTATTGACCACAAAAGCTCCATCTGCTTACGAGGATGTTTTTCAGCCCATTGAATTTGTGTCGTAATCATGCAACTAGATGCTACTCTACACTCATGGAACCACCTTTCTGATAATTGCCTTAGAAGCTCAATAAAAAAATGTAACAAGTAAACCACGAGTATCTTTCAATACATTATTGAGGCTTTCTGATATATTTGTTGTCATGACATTATATCAATGACTAACAAAATGAGATCAAGCCCATCTCTTATATCCAACACCATTAAGATCGACACCATTATGTATAACGTGATATATGTTCTATATATACAATAAGTGATGTTTAATTATGAGCTATGGTATATACACATTGTACATTATACGATTATCATATTCAACATAAGAAAGATATTTACCTAAAATATACCTATTGAATAATGAGATTAGTGAAATTCAATTTCTTTTGGTGTTTTACTTGATAAAATAAATGATAATTTAATGTTTGAAAACAACTTCATATGTATATTATAATCATTAAATGATTTTAGTAATCTAATATTTTGAGTTGAGTATTCCTATTATATTATATCATTAGACCATAACTTCGTCAATAGCTCGAAGTACTTGATTGATATTAAAAATCATGCCCAATATGACTTAACAAAAATATCTGAAACATTGATATGTTAAAACATCATCTATCAGCAGATAAAAACATAAAAATGATCAATAAAAAAAAGTTCCAGCATAATATAGAGCTCAAAATCTAATCTCCACTTTTTGTTTCTTCGATTGACTGCTTGTCGATGCCACCAAGTTCTTGCATCTCTTTCGATTGTGTCCAATCATATGACACCTCCCATATTCCACTTTGTTAAATTCACCTATCAATGAGATCCTTTGCTTCTAAGGTCTAACGGTCTAACGGTCGAACGCCTATTTTTAGGAGGTAGTATATGATGAATTTGAACGTCTTCAGGAACATTCCATTAATTATTATTTTAGAGAGGATGAACCAATCCCTTATATGTTGCATCTAGCTCGCTCTTGAAATAATACAATGAAACATACAAGTACGGATTCAAGTGCCTATTAGCCATTACAGCTAGTGCATGTGCACAAGCTATTGCATCTATATCTCATCTTCGACAAGTAGATGACTTATTGGGTATCTGTACAATACATATTAAATCAGCATCAACCACCTGAAATTCATGCGTATCAACAGTGATAACCTGCAATAAAATATAAAATATACTATTATCATTTAGTGATAAATTTTTAAAAATAGACATTAAACATCAAAAAGCAAACAATCTGACAATTATTGACCGCGAAAGCTCCATCTGCTTACGAAGATGGTTTTCAGCCCATTGAATTTGTGTCGTAATCATGCAACTAGATGCTACTCTACACTCATGGAACCACTTTCTGACAATTGCCTCAGAAATGCAATAAAAATGTAACAAGTAAACCATGAGTATCTTTCAATACATTATTGAGGCTTTCTGATATATTTGTTGTCATGACATTATATGGATGACTAACAAAATGAGATTGAGCCCATCTCTTATATCCAACATCATTAAGATATGAACGACACTGTTATGTATAACGTGATATATGTTCTACATATACAATAAGTGATGTTTAATTATGAACGACGGTATGTACACATTATGCATTATACGATTATCATATTCGGCGTAAGAAAGATCTTTACCTAAAATATACCTATTGAATAATGAGATTATTGAAATCAATTTCTTTTGGTGATTTACTTGATAAAATAAATGATAATTTAATGTTTGAAAACAACTTCATAAATATGTATATTATAATCATTAAATGATTTCAGTAATCTAATATTTTGAGTTGAGTATTCATATTATATTATATCATTAGACCATACTTCGTCAATAGCTCAAAGTACTTGATTGATATTAAAACTCATGGTAAATATGATTTAACAAAAATATATGTAACATTGATATGTTAAAATATATCCATCAGTAAATAAAAATATAAAAAAAGATCAATGATAAAAAAGGCCCAGCATAATATAGAGCTCAAAATCTAATCTCCACTTTTTGTTTCTCCGATTGACTGCTTGTCGACACCACCAAGTTCTTGCATATCTTTCGATTGTGTCCGATCATATTACACATCCCACATTCCACTTTTTTAAATTCACCTATCAATAAGATCATTTGCTTCTTAGGTCTACTGGCCGAACGTCTGTTTTTGGGAGGTAGTATATGATGAATTTGAATGTCTTTAGAACATTCCATTGATTATTATTTCTGAGAGGGTGAACCAATCCTTATATGTTGCATCTAGCTCACACTTGAAATAATACGACGAAACATACAAGTATGGATTCAAGTGACTATTAGCCATTACAGCTAGTGCATGTGCACAAGGTATTGCATCTACATCTCATCTTCGACACGTACATGACTTATTGGGTATATGTGCAGTACATATTAAATCAGCATCAACCACCTGAAATTCATGCGTGTCAATGGCGATAACCTGCACTAAAATGTAAAATATACTATTATCATTTAGTGAAATTTTTAAAAATAGACATTCAACATAAAAAAGTAGACAATCTGACAATTATTGACCGCGAAAGCTCCATCTACTTACGAAGATGTTTTTCATCCCATTGAGTTAATGTCATAATCATGCAACTAGATGCTACTCTACGCTCATGGAACCACCTTTGTGATAATTGCCTCAGAAATCCAATAAAAAATGTAACAAGTAAACCATGAGTATCTTTCAATACATTATTGAGGCTTTCTGATATATTTGTTGTCATGACATTATATCGATGACTAAAAAAATGAGATCGAGCCCATTTCTTATATCCAATACCATTAAGATATGAATGGATCAAAGGATAAATAGATTCAAGAGTAAGAATATTGACTTCAAAGTCTTCAACCGTATATGTTTTTGCACACCGATAAAAAAATGTGGTCAACCGCTGAAATTTTATACTTAGACTTGACATTAAACAGAAGATGTTGCATACATAGTCCATGAACAGCTTTAAGAAACTATTTATACTCCACCTGGGATGTTGTTGTGTCTATCATATATAATTACTAATTTTTCTCTCTCACCAATTACTTCCTTCAATTTTTCACAAAATCATCCCCAAGATAAATCATTTTCTGAATCTACAACAGCAAATGCCATGAGAAAAAATAGATTATTACCATCCAACAATGACATTGTCAAAAGCATACTGAGATATTTGTTCTTCAAGAAAGTTCCATGAACTTAAATCAATGGTTTACAATGATGCCAACCTTTCAAAGCAGCCTTCAAACACATGAAAAGGTATTTGATCATGTCATTTTTATCATTCTTAATTATTGTCACTGTACCTACAAAAACACAAACGTAATCAGATTTATTGAACTCAAAATCAATAATTGAAATACTGAAACAATGATACCTAGATTTTTTTTCTTTTAATGCATAACAATACTATGGTAATCTTGCATACTATTCTTCTAGGGTCCATCGAAGCAAATCCAATGCATTTTTCTTTGCTTTCCATGCTTTGTAATAGCTAATAATAACCCCATGCTTCAAACGCATATGATCAATAATGTCTTTAGGTGCTATCCGATCTCGTACGTCGTTCATGTATTTGCTTTTGATACATTGACTGACAATATCTGAAGTTGCTTGACGATGATCACTTTGAATTATATCTAATGAACAACTGCGTTTCTTAATATATTCATGAACCATCCAAAGCGTGCCACCTTTGTATATTGATGCCCGAACAAACCACTTGCATTGGTCATTAACGCAACGGGCATTCATTCTTTCTCGATTAGATCTTTCAATCCTAAACTCAAAATTCTCTTTCAATGAAATCATATGCAACGCTTTTTTAACTCATATTTATTTTTAAATAATGACTTCTTTTTAGTGTCAAAATTGCTAGGGATATTTTCTAAATCAACAAGAGCAATAAAAATGTCATCATCTTGAGCATCCTCGCACTCTATTGATTCTGATTGACTACCCCCTCCAAACACAAAATTTTGCAACTCAGTGCATAATCTAAAACCATATTAATTCCTTCAACCAACTCAACGAAATTCAAATTGATATCAACCAAAAAAGGTTTGGAACGAAAATCAACGTATGATTTTGACTCATCGCATCTTCCATCATACATTACAATAGTAGGGATCTTTAAAATTCTTGAAATTATTTTTGTGAAAAAAATGTCCATGAAAATTGAAAATTCAATATATGACAGATTATTATATATCTTATTGCAAATAAAATATTGACAATTATTGAGTAATACAAAAAAATTATATAGATCATTAAACATGCTATTAATATTAATGTCTATAACTATTTACACTAAATCAAGAACATTCATTCGTCGTAAAAAAATATCAGATTTTAATAGAAGAAATAAACTATTGACATTAATGTATATATTGATTTACTCCATAATAATATAATGTGATTCAAATAATGTGTCATAAAAAATTAGAAGATTCATAAACTTGGAAACCCAGAGATTCAATAAACACATGTTAAGTAATAAACACATCTAAACATATGATTGATAATAAAATTACATCGCACATTTTTAGCAATAAAACAAATATTGAACTCCACAAAAAATAAAACTACGATTAATATGAAAAATATTACAATAAATAATATTCTAAATAACATTAGAATGACAAGAAATACCAAAACACTAACCTTCCATTACTTCGAAAGAAAACCTAGAAACTTTTTCAACAATTCAAAAATCACAAAGAATCTCTTTGCAGACTTGAAAACCTTCAAAATTTCTTAGCAATATTCCGGCAATAGCATTTAATTGACGAAATACTACTATTCTTTTTTCTTCACACTACTTTGAAAGTTGATGAGTGAATTTGGTTCAAAATAAGGATGGATGATGAATAATTAGGTTGCTTGTGAAGAGATAGATTCAATGAAACTGGAAAATAACAATGAAACTCTAAACGAAAAATAGCTTAAAATCCAGAAATTAAAAAAAAATAGAATGATTATCAATCGGTTATGGAAAAAGAACTTTTCTATAACCGAAAATCCTTATATGTAGCGTATTTATGATAAGTCAATCACAATTATACAATTTCAAATTTAAAAAATAAAAATAATACTAAAACCGGCAAATCCTCCTAATCAATTAAAATAGTCCCACAAAATCAATAATCAAAAATCATCCATAGAAGCAAATATGTCCACTATAAATAGGTAGCCGAAAACTGCGGATGTGACAACAAGAAATATGATATTTACCTATAAAAGCCAGGCTATTTCTTAACTCAAGCTTCTAAACCTGACTATATGGTGCGATTACTTATATATACTATATTAAAAGGGGCTTAAAGGAGAGAAACTTTTGATTTCCTTTTTTACCTTTAAGCCCCCTTAAAATACCATACAAATTAACTATCTCAGATTTATTTACATAGTAAATTTTGTAAATAATTCACAAATTAAATATTTATTTTTAAAATATAAATGGACGTGAAGATTAATCTTCAGATATTTTTATATTATTTATTTATTAGTTGATAATATTTGTTAGTAATTCTAGATTTTATATTATGTAAATATATGTTATTAATAACATGAAATTTATTACTGAGTTTAGTGAAAGACATTATTATATTTTTTAACAGTTTATTATATAATTTAAAACGTGAAATTTTAATGAAATCAAACCATTTTCCATAATATCCCAAACAAATAATGTTATACACTATGATAAGAAGCATTGAACAAATTTTGAATATAACTCATCTTACTTATTGTGCACTATATTCGAGCCTAAAACTTCTAATATATACAATATCTAAAATCTATTTCCGAATATTTCAAATGAGTCACTACATAATTAATTTTATATATAATGCAAGGCACGTTGTTTGGTAAGAGACCCTTGTAATTTAACTAGGGAGTGTGATTAATACGTTGATTGATTCACGGTCTGACATAAATTTAAATTTTTACGTAATTTTATATATAATACAAGGCACGTTGTTTGGTAAGAGTCCCTTGTAATTTAACTAGGGAGTGTGATTAATACGTTGATTGATTCACGGTCTGACATAAATTTAAATTTTTACGTATTAAAATTTAATTAGTACAGTGTCTCTAATTTTGTAGCAAAAGTGAATATTCTTATGCTTTCTTTGTAATTGACAAATCAACAATGAAATTAGAGTTATCATGTGCAATGTACGTTCATTTCTGCTAGTAGGGGAAAAACCCTTTAACAAAACTAATTAAAAATAGACTAAATCCCTAATTTTCTCTTTTTCCAACCATACCCCTAGTGGGTGTCTTTTGGGCCTTCTTTCAGAGGGCTTCTTTCAAAACTAATGTACATGAATAAGCGAGCGGCCCAAAGTAAAATAAAAAATAGTCCCACCTGAAACTAACATAAAAGATAGCCATTTAGGCGCTGACCCATTGTTTTAATGAACTAGCTTTTACCATTTTACCCATATCTTTCTCATTATTTGCGCACAGCTAGACGAAACGCGCAACTCATCTTCGTCTCTTTCATGAAGATAACTGAAAATCAGTTACAATTCTTGCTGCTTTAGAAAACTTCCTTTTTCTGTCTGATTCTTTTTTTAATCACAAATCTCTTTTTTCTATTTTACTTTTGCTCTGTTTAACGAAGAATTCGTTTGATTCATGGTGATTATTCTGATTTTTTGAATTTTTGACGTTGCTTTTTGGAATCTGCTTTGGAGCTTCTGTTCGTGGCCAATTGTCATTAATTTTACTACGATCATCATCAATTCTTGTTGCATGTTCACTGTAAGTTTCCTATTTTGTTTTCTTAATTTGTTTCAATTAAGATTGCAATTCAATTCTTGTTGTTCGTGGCTCATCCTCTATTTCAATTTTGTCATTATTTTATAGTTAATTTCATTCTCTGTATTGTTTTGATTTATGTACTATTTTGTTAATGTTGCAATTTGATTCTTTTTGTTCCCTGCATGGTCACTGTAAGTTTCCTATTTTATTTTGTTTTGTAGATTGTTGTAGCTCATATTTCATTATTCCTCTATTTAGTTTTGTTTGTTGATGTTCATTCTTATATTTTGTTTCTATGTTGTCATTTTTTTTTGTAGTTGCTTTATATTAATTAATGTTTATATGTAATTTTTGTTGTAGTTGATTTTATATTTACTTCATGTTAAATGATTCTTTTCATTCTATATTTTTTTCTTGTTTTAGTTTCATGTCCTTTTTGTTAATTGATGTTTATATTTTTCATATTTTCAGATGAATATGCTGCCAATTATAATCTTGTATGACGGTAAATTGGATGAGTCAAAGCAATATATTTATTATGAGATGAAACAGATAATGGTACATGATGATTCCTCATTTGTTTCTTTATGTCAATCAATATCGCCTGAGTTGTTTATTGACGTTTCAAACTTTCAGTTAATGATTAAGTTTGACTTCGGTGGAGGATGTAAAGACATTTTAGAAATTAAAGTTGATTCGGATGTGGAGTGGTATTTTTCGTTGCTGAATATGGAAGTTTGTTGTGTCGACTTATTCTTTCGAATAGAATTGTTGATAGTTCATCAAGTGTTGTTCTTGGCAAAGAGTTAGCTGTGTTAAGTGAAGATGCTTCTTCTTCAGTTGTAAGTGTTGAGTCAACTCAACCATTTTTTGTTGATGACATTGATATAGATAATTTACCTTCAATATTTGATATTCGTGAGAATGCTTTGTTTGCAAGCAAGGATGAATTGAAGAAAGTTTTAAGACTCATTGTGGTTCGGACTAACTTCCAATTTACAACTGATAGGTCCAGTAGGAAGAGATATGTTGTGTCTTATGTTGGTTCAAACTCTCTGTTGTTTATGCGTTCTTCTCATTATAAAGGTGGTTGGTACGGCAATATGTTAAGGAGTATAACTGTTCTTTAGATATTATTTAGAGTGATCACAAACAAGCCACTGTTGCTTTGGTTAGTGATTGTGTGAAGCATAGATATGTGAATGATGTTGGTGATCATACTACACCTATAGATATAATTGATTTTATGCGTACGAAACATGGTGTTTCAATTAGCTATAATAAAGCTTTGTGGGCCAAACATGGAGCTCTAGAAATGGTTCAGGCTTCACCTAAAGAGTCATATTCTATATTGTCGTCATATTGCTTTGCTTTAAAATAGGCAAATTCTGGTATGTATTTTTTTAAAATAATTTATGATAGTGTTTTTACACTAGTTACAGTATATAATTTATACATCGTCTATATACCAGGTTCTGTTACTATTATTGAGACTGATATTGAATCTTGTTTCAAGTACATGTTCGTTTTTTGGGGGCATTGGACTGCACATTCTAGACCAATCATTGTCGTCGATGAAACCTTTTTGGAAAACAAATATAATAGTATTCTTCTAACCGCTTGTATGATGGATGTTAATGATCAAATTTCCCTTTGGCTGTTGCATTGGTTGATTCTGAGAATGATTTATCATGGGAGTGGTTTCTAATGAAGTTGAGTAGTGTTATTGGCTTTCAGGAGGATTTGGTGGCTGTTTCTAATAGGTATGGTAGCATCGCTAAAGTAGTACATAAAGTATTCTCACATGTTGATCATGGTATATGTATGCAACATTTATTGATGAATTTGCACAAGAATTTTAAAAATTTAGCATTGATTCCACATTCTCCTCATGCGCAAAGGCATTCCGGGTTGAAGATTTTGAGAAATATATGTGCCGTTTAGAAGCTTTTGTCCCATCTATTCGTTCTTATCTAAGGAAAGCTGACTATTGTAGATGGGCATGTGCTTATTTTAAGAAACATCGATTTAATGTTATGTGTAATAACATTTTTGAAAGCTTTAATAACGTCATAGTTGATGCTAGATCTTACACGGTTTGTATGTTGATTGAGTTTGTGAGATAAAAGTTGTAAAGTTGGTTTTATTGAAGGAGGACATCTGCTTCATGTTTGATTGCTTGTTTAAGTTCAACGGTAGATGTTGAACTTCATAATACAATGACTGAAGCATGAACAATACAAGTAAGTATTTTATTTTATTTTTTATATGTACTGTATATATTAAATTGACATTGTTTTTATTTTTATAGGTTCGTTTGGTTGATTTTAAGTAGGTTTCAAGTTGTTGACGAGTGTATGCATTATATTGTTGATCTACAGCAAAAGATATGTAGTTGTAAAAAAATTCAGATGATTGATTTTCCTTGTTCACATGTTTGTGCGGTCTTGTGAAGAGGAATATGTCTCCATATCCTTTTGTGTCATATTACTATACAAAGACTGCATTGGAAGCGACATATAGAGATACAATACTCCTTGTTGGTAATGAGTGTGAATAGATTATTCCGAAGATGTGTAGAGTTTAAAGGTTTTTCCCCCTTTAGTTAAATGGAAGCCAGGTAGACCTAAGAAGAGTAGATATGTTTCTGCAGGCGAATTAAAACCATGAGTGTAGCCATTGTGGTAAATTGGGACATAACCGAATAATGTGCAAGCACGTAAGGGACATTAGTTGCAATGGTTCTTAGTTTTCATACACATGCATTGAATATGTTTCTTTGAAGTTACATCTATCTTTTGTTTTTTTAATACTATTTGAACACTGTTGCTTTTAGTAATCTGCACAATCTTTTCAATATAAGACTTTGAATGTTGTTCTTGTGAATTGTTAAACGTCTTTTGGTTGTTTTTTGTTTCTAATATATTATATATAAATAATATTTATATATAATATATACTATATATAAATAAATATTTATATATATTATATATATAATATATCTTATATATTTTTAATGTATGTTTTTATGTAGCATATTGTTGAGCAGTTTCTTACCAGTATTTTTTACAGAACAAATATTTCATTGACTAACTCTTTTGGTGGAGTTTGAATGTTTATATTAGATTATACTCCTAAACATTCAGAACTTATAATAATGCTCTATATGTTGACTATCATTACCCTGTAATACACTAAAAATATTCAATAAATGAAATAATATTAAACATAGATAACTAACAAATATTCAATGTAAGCGTAATCACTTAGAATTTAGTTAACTAAGAATATTCAATAACAGACATGATATATAATACTAAGAATTTAGTTAACTAGTTATATTCATTTCCAACACACATTAACTACAAGTTCATGTTTTTGCTTACCAATTCACACATGCATGATGTCAAATTATGCACCATAAAAAACTAACCCAGAAGTTTGCACAAAAAACCAACATAGAAGTTTTAACAATCCAATAGAATCTTAACAGTATTTCAATCCGTCAACTATTTCACTTCTTCAATAAATCAAAGCTCGGTATCTCATGTTCTTCTACACATTTCTTTGACTTGTCATCCTGTTTACCGTACCGTGTTACGTACGGTGACACCAACATTTGTGGGTGTTTGATCTACCTTTTTGGAAGCAGTACTATTCCCGGTGATGTTGGTAGGACTGTCCCTTTTACATTCCTCTTCTTTCCATTTGCTTTTCTCTGAATGAAAAAAAAAAATTAAATAGCTAATGTAAATTTTATATATTCTGTATATATAAAATTTTCTACTCTCACATTTGGTTTGAATGGCTCTTCATTCTCTGCAATTTTTGTCACTTCATGAGCTTGCACATCATTCTTCTTCTATATATAAATGAATTATGTTATTAGATATATACCATACCATTATCTTAGTATTTCCAATATAGTAAATAATATCTTTTTATTTTAGACTAGAACATGAACTTTCTATCAAACGCAAATCCAAAACTAGATGTGAAATATACAACATTTATTCATAAAACTAGTGCTAGTTTATCAAATATACAACAGATAATGATAACGATGACAATTATCCAGCAAATAAACTCAAATATATAGCATTTTCTACTTTTTTAAATCATCACTATCATTCACACAATAAAGTATTTACAACATTATCAAGTAAATCATCACTATCATGCATCAAGTAAAGTATATTTAATCATCACTATCCAGTAAATCATTACTATCATGTATACAATAAAATATATTTATCATCTAGCGAATATAGTATATACAGTATATATTTAATGAAGTTCTGTTTGTGTTACCTGTTTTTTAGTTGCAACATCATTAGCAATCCTTTGTTCTTCTTCTTGCTTATTTGTTTCATCATCTCCATCTTCTTCTGAAACTTCATCTTCTTTTCCATCAGATTCATCATTGTCTTCATCCTATATCCTCATTATCTCCATCTTCATTCCCAGCATCCTTTTCATCATTGTCTCCATCTCCAGCATCATCTTCATCATTTGCATCATTATCATCATATTCATCTTCTCCTGATTCATTATCACCAACATCTTTATCTTCTTCCTCTTGGTTGTTCTCCTTGTAATATTAGTAACCAAATTATAAGATAAACATATATTTTTAATTTAAGGTGTTTTATTACCTCATCACTTTGTTGCTTTTTAGCTCAGACACATCTTTGCATAAAGATGTGACCATGTTGTGGATTTCATCAATTTTTTGAACAAATTGCGTCCAATCTTGAGATTTGTTGCTTGTTTCACTGTCATGCATTGATGGTCTCTTTTCCATGTCAAACTCGTTACTGGGTTCCAGCACACTTTTACCTTTGTTTGACTTAAAAATTTGATGCATGTACGGTCTTTACATCTCATCCGGTGAGACCTCAACTGGAACAATTTGTAGCTACAAAACATAGCAGTATATTTTAAATATACAGTTCATACACAGTATATATATATATATGTATATCTTATAACACATTTACTTACATTGTTGCATTCAAAAATAACATTTTCCAATTCTTTCCAATTTGGCTGCATTGTTGGCTCCCAGTTGTAGATTCTTGGTAGTGAAATTTTCATTTTCTTTGCATAATACCCAGTAGATATTCTTGGGACTGTTTCATACGCCCAAATTATCAATGCCGATGGAAAGCCGCCAAAGCCACTACCCTTTGAATCTGGTTTTCTATGAAATCTAACTATGTAGTCCAATGTTATTTTATATGATAACCTACCCCACGGGTACTTCTCAAACAACTAAGCATTATCTAGCATCCTAACATGATCTAGATCAATGTTAGTTCCATCTTGTTTTCCTAAAATAAGAATCTCCAAACAATAAAATTTTACCAATTTTAACTTTTTCTCGTCTTTCACCATCTGCATTGCCTTATAAGCTACCCTTAAATCCTTGTGTGTGATTGATTTATCACCTTTAAAGCTAGAAGACAACAAGGACCCACTGCGTAGCTTTTCTCTTCTAATTAAGTGGTATGGATAACAATTTAGTCTGGTTATTATAGCGAATTCTCTCAAACTAAATTTTGCCGATTTCCCGTTAAAGTTGAAGCATGATTTATCCGTTCCATCGTGCTTACACATTCTAGGAATTATGTGTAAGCATAATTGTGAAAGGAATTTGAAAACCTTAATTTCTAGCATATGTCCCAAACACGTTTCCTTAAACTCTTCGAGTTGGGATCGTAGAGTTTCTTTAATAGTGGGGATGATATCAATCTTAGAGTATTGCAAAACTTTTTGAGCTGGCTTCCAATATTGCTTATGGAGCAATAAAGGGTTCTCCTGTCAATATTGTATATAATAAATAAACATCACACAATAAAGGGTTCTCAGTAGTGTATTCAGGATTTTCAGAACTAGAAACCATATTCTTTAGTCTTTTACTTTTTCTTTTTGGTTTAGCCTGCATAAAACAGTAAAATAAATAAGTTGAATAACATATTAAACAAATTTATACGTTGACTTTATATATATATCTCATTCGTAGCCTTTGTCAACGCATTGCTGTCAGAAACAACTTTCTCCTCCAATCATTGGCAGGTGTTCTTGGAGATTCTTCAGCCCTTGTTCGTGTATTTAAATAACAGTAGTAAATAAGAATCTAGTGTGTGAATAAAATATTAATACTTCTCATAATCATTTTATGTTATATTGACAGTAAAATTACAATAAAAATATCTTAAATAAGTTCAACTTCTGTCTATAATGTTTTAAAAATAGTAAATAAAAACAAAAAACTAAGCATAATCATGATAATAAATAGTAAACTAAACAAAATCTATAAACAGTAAAGTTTAAACAAAACTTGTTCATTATTTAATATAAAATGAGTTTACAATACTGATTATAAACAAAATCAGTTTCATAGAAAGTTGTATGTTCATTACCTAAACTAAATGAGATCAGTAAACAATAAACAGCAAACAAAATCTATCAAAAAATTGTAAACAGGAAATAAAAGCACAAAATATTGCATGCATAATGTTTTTGCTAATTTAAATAGTAAACTAATTTAAAGAATCTATGAAAAATATCTCTCGGTGTTCTCCATGTTCTTCTTAAATTTCATATTTGCTTTGTTCTCTACAAAAATAAAGAAATCTTAAACCCTAAGTGTTTGTATCCCAAAAAATGGTAGTATTTTTGGAATATACATGATATTCCTATGATCGATCTTTATGGAAAAAGGAAATAACGCGCGAGTTTTGGTTTTCTGCATGCAAGAAAATCTATGGTTAGTTTATATAAATCGTAGATTTTGGTTTTACAAAAAGTTGTTGAAGTAAATTTTCCACATACCACAACCGATTCTACTATTTTTTAGTAAAGAAATGAATTTAAGGAGGAATTTTCATGGTGAATGTGCGATTTTTTGGGAAAGAAGGAAAGAACACGTGGGGTTTCAAATTTTGAAGAAGAGGAACAATTTTTGTGTGTGTAAGAAGCAGTTGAACGTGTTAAATGAAATGACAGTTATTAATGTAATCACACATTTTTTTAACGTTTTAAACGGTACTTTTTTTTCTCTGGGTTATTTTTTTTGATAGTTTGAGAATGGGCCATTTTTTTATGTTTCTTCTTGAAAGTAGCATGTTTCTTATGAAAGCCATTATTTCAGTAAGGTTGAGACCGCTCCCTTGGGTGTGTGGCTCTCACTGGGCCATCCTTTAGGAATTTGGTAGCCTTTATCAACTTTGAATCAAATGATGTTTGGGCCCTACTACAAGTGTATATAATCGAACACAAGTGAGCTACTATGGGAAGACTGCAAAAACAATCAACTCAAACTACAAAAATTATTGGAAAACTTTTTTTTTTCAAAAAAGATGGAAATAATGTAAATAATTTATCTGCATAGGTGTGATTTTTGTAAATAAATTATTTAGTTCAGTAATTTTTTGCCATTTTGCAAAAGAAGGGTTTTTCGGTCATATATGTAGTTTGAGCTGAAAACAATTCATCAACAATCCAAATTTATTTTTCGTAATCTTATTGTCTAAAACAATTCCAAATTTATCTCATTATTTATCATTGGCTTTCAATCATAGCTGTCAATACGGGAAATCATCTAATGATTCTTATCAAATCATTCGCTAAAAAATTTCCATAATTATTTTCCATCAATTCTACTACAATTTTTATATTTGCCTTTTATCTGAGATGGCTAATTTTTTTAATAAATATTTAAAACTGTAGATTCTTCAATATTTTGATAAATCTAAACATATATAAAAGTTTCAAAATTGGAGAAACGTCTTTGAACATTAATGTCCTTTCTAAAATCAAATTCACTTATTCAGACTGTTATCACTTTAGTAATTAATTATCATACATAACATATCATTTATGATCATTTTATGTATTTTATTCATCAACAAGATATCATTTCATTATCATTTAACATTTTATTCATACATGAGAATCAACTGAATTTGCATATACATTTAACATTTTATTCATACATGAGAATCAACTGAATTTGCATATACATTTAACCTAATTAATTTACACTGATAAAATTTCAGTTTCTTTGTCAGTGTGAATGGAAACTAAGTTTGGTTATTTGAGGACTTTATTTACGAATGCTTTTGCCATTTCTTCCCTACAAGAATTGACTCTATCTTGTACAAGAGTTTTTTGTTTATCTTCTCCACCCCCACCACCTTATTTGCTTCTGACTTATCCTTGAAGCATATAATGTAATATGGATGGAGAGGCTATATGTCAAAAGAGTAATGGACTAGAAGGTATTAAGGTGCTATAAGTTTTGTAATATTTAACTCTATTTTTCTCATATTTAAATCCATCAATATCTATTATTTGCTAGATTTTTGTTGTTAGTTTTGGCATTTATTTAGCTTAAATTTTATTTATCACATTCAATGGATGTATAGGGTGAAAAAAATGTTACCGAATCGAACAAACCGAACAAAAAATAATTGGTTCAGTCGGTTCAATAAATATCTATGGTTCGGTTCGTTCGGCTGAAAGAAATAACTGTATTTTCGGTTCGGTTCAAAATTTTATAATTTTTGAACCAAAGGGAACCGAACAGATAATAAAGAAATAATTATAATATAGAGAAAAAGGCAATTTACAGCCCTAAAGTTTCACCCATAAACTATTTTTTTAGCATCAAATACCCCTAAAATATGAGAATTAGCCATTTATGCCCCTCACATTTAACCTTCGTTAAATTTAATAGTTTTTTTAATTACTGAAATTAAAAATATTTATTCCTAAAAACACTAATTAAACAATAAGTAAATTAATTCATTTAAAAAAAAGTAAAAGACTAAAAAGACAAAAAAAACTCAAAACTAACAAAACCCAAAACTAAATCCCCTTCCATTTCCCTCATTCTCTCACAGTAGTCCTGATATCCTAACCCACCCCCCATTAATCCCAACCGCTCAACCCCTCATCTCCGCCGTAGCTCAGCCGTTCTCAGCTCTCGGCTTCCTCGTGACTCAGCCCATCGTCTTCTGTTCTCAGCGACTCACCCACCTCCGCGACTCCTCTCTCTCTTTATGCTCGGTAGTGTGTCGAAGGTATTTTTGGGGGTTTTTTGTTTGATTTTTTATTTCTAATACCTATATATTTAGGGGGTTTCGATTATCTCTGTTTCGAATCCCCTTCCCTCTTCTTCTACAAGATTTCGTTTGCTCTTTCTACATCAGTTCTGTACCTGAATCATGCCTTATTTTTTGTATTCTTTATATTAATTTGATTTATGTATCTCGCATAATTCAATTTCTCTATAGTGGTTGATCTGTATATCTTATAATTCGATTTCTCTGTAGCTGAATTTGAATTAGTATTTTGCTTAATGTTGTTTTAGTATTATGCTTAATTCTATTTTAGTGTGCTTAATTTTGTCATCATATGGTTAACTCAGGTTATTCTAGGATACTTTTATAGAGGCAACTTCTTCTTCTTGCTATCTTCTGGTGCTACTATAAAAAGAGAGGATTTTGTGTGTTATGGTGACGTAAAGGATAATGGGAAAAGAATGATCAGTAGCCAGCGATTTGTTATTGTAGTTATTGTATTTTGTAATTGGGAACTCATTATGTAGTATTTATGTTTTGTAATAGAGAACTCGTTATGTAGTCTATTAAGTTTTGGAATCATTTAGATGTTATTTTGGTAATGATATCCTATGGCTTGGAAGATTAAATTTTGGGATTAAATCCAGATGCAAGTCCTTTAGATTGACAGTTTTACCAACAAATCAAAACTTTTTCATTCTATGACAATTCCAAACAGTAATATTTTATTTTCTAGTTCTTAGAATATATTACTCTCTTATGAGTAGTCACCTATTAAACAGATTAAAAGGAGTATCAAATGTAGTGCTTTATTCTTCTCTTGTCTCTTGCATTAGAGACCATTTGTCAAACATTTCAAAAGTTGCCAAACTTCACAAACAAATTTAACTCAAACATAAATGACACTAGCATCAACTAGTACCTAAAAGTTCCAAAATATTACTTTGAATCTTCCAAAATATTACATCCATCAATCAGTAACTAAAATATCAATATTTCAAGACATTACAATCTTTCAAGATATTACATCCATCAAAATATTACTTTCATCCATCATCCATCAGGTAGTACCTAAAAGTTTAACTTTCAAAATATTACATCCATCAAAATATTACTTTCATACTTTAGTTAGTACCTAGAATTTCAATCTTCCAAAATATTACATTCGTGAACAAGGAGATCTAAATCAATAAAACTATATAAGATGGTCCAACTGCATTTCTACCTTTCTTTGAAGTTCTACAATTACTTGCTTCACCTTGAATGGTTCGTCTTACCTAAATCAAATATAGTTAGTATGAAAAGATATAACTAAGAACTAACATTGCCAAATAGAAAACTTACAGGTAACTTTGTTCTAGATGACTGAGGCCGGCTTGGAGTAGGCCCCTCTGATAGTAGCGTAGATGCAGTTTTCTTCCGTTGCATCCTTGGAGCCTGCATGATATCGCATTATGATCATATTCTCGACAATTACCACACATTGAAGTGCCTCCTCTCTTGCTAATTCTAGGGTTGCTTTGTTCATCTTCCCCACATCTTCTTACCTTTTTGGGCCTACTGGCTGTCTTCTCCACCTTGGAGGTGCTAAAACAGCTTCAGGAACCTCTAACCACTAATCATGGTGTGGTAAAGGCTTGATGAGGCATTGATATGCCTTCAAAAATGTCTCTTTCACATAGCAAGCATGCACATATACCTTAGGGTTTTCTCTATTTTCAAGTATGCATAAAAGAACATGTGGGCATGGGATTTCAGAGAGTTCCCATTGGCCACAACCACACTTCCTTGAATTCAAGTCAACCACAAATCTAGTCCCAAAGCAATGTTTAACTTCATACATTTCATCACCTGCCCAACATGCTATATAGGTCATGGCCTCATTCTTGTACCTGTTAAGCTTCTTCAAAATTCTTGGACAAATCTCATACTCGTATGCGAACATCTCTTCTCTCTTAGAAGCCATTATTCTCATTAATAATCTTCGAATCATCTCCATACAAGTAACAATAGGTTTGTCTCGAGCCTCCATAATGTAACTATTAAACGTCCTGCCATATTATTAACAACTGAGTCACATTATATAGAAGTGCAAAAGGCATGCCTAGACCATGTGTTTTTCTCCTTAATATTGAGCCACTTATATATATTTTCATCTATCTCTTGAATTTGATTCATTATCTTTTAAATGCAATGGGTGTTGCTTCCCTCGCCGCACTCCACATTAAATCCTTCAAAATTTTCCATTAAACGACTTGGTGAAGTTGGCGCTTAACTGTCGAGCGCAAAATTGGTGAAGTTGGCGCTTAGTCATCGAAGCTTTGCATAATCCTTTTTGCTGGTCTGGCATGAAATTCCAACCACGCTTCTCTATTCCTCCTATATCATCCAATAACAAACTTAAAAACTAAGCCCATGAGTCTTTTGACTCAATCTCAACAACAGTATAATCAATAGGGAAGATGTCATCATTAGCATCCTGGCCAATAGCACACAACAACTACCCCTCAATTTTCCTTTCAAATGGCAGCCATCAATATATAGCATTCGTCTACATCTAGATAGAACCCCTTCTTGCATGCATCTAAGCAAACATATAGACGTTGAAAGATTAGTAAATTGGACTGAATAAACATTGAAGAACACGGGTTCCATTTCATTACCGCCTCACAGTAACTCCATAATAAAGCATACTTCTTCACATGATCACCATGAATAACCGTTAAGACTTTGGTCTTTTCCATGTAGCATATATGAATGCTAAAATTCACATTGTATTCCCTCACCAGTTTGTGCTTTCAATGCAACAATCGACCAAGTAGGATCATCTCGAAAATGTTCCCAATAATTAAGAGCTATCCAACTTGCAGTAATCTTTGAGTTTGTCCGATGCTTACTTTAGTCAACATGATCTAGGATAAAGCTCTTAATTTGAAGTGCCTCATGTGTTTAAGTTAGGGACGCGTGGATCCTCCATCCACAACCTCTCTTACATGTTGCAGTTACTCGTGTAATCGTGTTCGGTCATTATTTTTTAACACATAATCAAAGCCTCTCTTTATTGCATACCCCTTCAATGCTTTCTTGAAGACTTTGTGTGAACTAAGGATCATACCCTTCTCCAAATCAATTGGCTTCGTAAACCCTATCTCGTCAACAAATTCAGGATAACGATGACGCGCATTATCTTCATCACTGGATGAATGAGCACTTCTGACATCAGCATAATCTGAAATTACATCTGTGAGCTTAAAACTATCATTAAACAATCCTTCATGTTCATGACCATCATCTTACTCATCATTAGAACTATCATCAGAATCATTCCCAGATCCATCTTCAGACTCAGCAGCATACCCATCCTCATCAATAACATAATCTATGTCATTCTCACTATCATCACTCAAATAGAGTTCGGGTTGAGTGTAGTCACTAACATCTACCTTCACTTGTGCATCAATCAAATTGCTAGGGGCGGGTAGTGCTAGTGGAGAACTTGAGTCAACATCATCCGCCTTATGCTTTACATATACCTGAGCTCTCTTATGCCCATTTCTGTGTATGCCATCCAACAACTTCAAAATATTTCTATCATCCAAAATTAACCTCACGCAATCAAAGTCGCCTGCTTCAAATTTGAACCAAACAAATCTGACATTCAAACAACCTAAAGATCGTGCTATTTCATAGATGTCATCAATGGAGAAGTAATCAGGATCATACGATTGCACAACAACATCTCCGCTCTCATACCTAGTGACTGGAGCATAAAAGAAATTATCTCCATGATAAAACTCTGATTTTATATGTTCCATACTCTTGAAAAAGACAAAAAATTGCACACAATTTTCAACACATCTAAATAAACTATGTTATATAGGACCCACTCACATTTAATGCAACAAAACATACTCACAACAACATTTTACCACTTGGAATAATCTATGACTTTTTTTTTACACAAATCAAAGTCATTGTCTCACGTACCATGAACCACTTAACTTAATCTATGATTTTTTTACACATATCAAAGCATTGTCTCACATATTATGGACCACTTACAGTAATATAAATAAAAACACATGCTGTTTGTAATCAAACAAAGACTCAATAAACTTCAAAAAGTTTCAGAAACAAAAATAGAAACTTCGAAATCTTTAGAAACAAAATCATAAACCTTAATAAACTTCAGAAATAGAATCCCCAAATATAACCTCCAACCCCCCCCGGAAATACATGTGTATTAGAAGCAAAAATTAGAAAACAAAACCCCCAAATATACCTTCGACAGACTACCTGAGCATGAGAGAGAGAGAGAGGAGTTGTGAGAACGGAGGACGGCGACTAAGTCGCATAGGAGGCCGAATGGTGAGAACGCAAATCCGCTGAGCTGCAGCGAAGAAGGGATGAAATGGGAGGTTCAACGATTGGGATTAATGGGGGTGGATCAGGGTATCGGGGACTACTGTGAGAGAATGGGGAAAAGAGGAAGGAGATTTAGGTTTGGGTTTTGTTAGTTTTGGGTTTTTTTTATATCTTTTTAGTCTTTTACTTTATTTTAAATTAATTAGTTTACTTATTGTTTTAGTGTTTTTTAGGAATTAATATTTTTAATTTCAGTAATTAAAAAAACTGTTAAATTTAACGGAAGTTAAATGTGATGGGTATAAATAGCTAATCTCATACTTTAAGAGTATTTGATGTAGGGGTGTGCAAGCGTCCCTAAAAAATCATCTCGAACTAAGCGGGACAAGACGTAAAAATTTTATCCCGTGCGGGACGGGACGGGTCACGGGACAAGAGTCCTTGTCCCGACTTTGTCCCGTCCCGTCTCAATATATATATACACATTATATTTTTTAATTTTAACCTTAATTCTTTTAATTTTTAACCTTTATAACATGATCTAAATTTCTAAAAAAGACTCAAAACAGCCCAAAATAGAAAAAAATCAAATTCAGCCGAAACACAGTCCGAAAAAGAAAAAAATACAGTAAAAAAATGGGGGAAAACCCATCTTGTCCCTTCTTGATCCCATCCCGTCTCGCTCGAGATTTTCTCTTTCTATGGGACGGGACTAAAAAAAAATTGGGACGGAACAAAAAAAACTCAAAACCCGTTCCGTCCCATCCCGTGCACACCTCTAATTTGATATTAAAAAAATAATTAAAATGTGTAAATTACCGGGTCGTAAATTACACATATATACCCGTGCACACCTGTAATATACATATATACACCTGGAAAAAAATACAAATATACACCGGGAAAAAATTGCATATATACACCTAAACTACTTCGGTAAAAACCCTAACTTTGCCCTTTATCCAGCGCCTCACTCGACTCCTCTCCCTCACTCATCTCGTTCTTAGCCTCCATTCCATCATAGCTCTCTCCCTCACTCGACTCCCCTTCCTCTAAAAAAACGCAGCAGCAGGTTCTCTCCTTGCGTCTACTTCTCTTTGCGATTAGGCTAAGGCTCGTTTTGCGTCTTTTCTCTTCGTCTCCGTCTTCTTCGCGAAATCCTTCTGTCCGCGAATCTCGCCTTCATCTTCTTCACGTTTCCTTCTTCGTCTGCATTAAAAGGTTTGTTCTTACACCTTCTGTCCGCGAATCTAATCTCTATTCTGTTGTTATTGCTTTTATATATGTTCTGTTTACTGCTTTTATGTTTTTGGTTTAAATCTGTGACTCTGTTTAGATTTCTTCTTCTGCGTTCGTATTTTTTTGGTTTAGATCTGTAATCCCATTTCCCCTAAAATATCACTTCCTCCCCCCCCCCTGAAAAAAAAATATCACTTGCTTTTCTGCCAAAGGAAAATTTTAATTGTAAAATCCCAGAATAGATTTCCTCGTTTTTGTTGGATAAATGCAGCAAGGAATTGGACTGTTGGAGGACATTTCGAAGTCTTTGCCCTTCTGTAAATTTCATCGTTTTTGTTCTTTTAAGAAGAGAAACCTTACCGTAAGTCACGAACCGATGAATCAAACTCGAATCGCAACGTGATTCACAGTTCGGTTCAAAGATGAATTACAGTTCGATTCGATTTTTGCTCAAATGATTGAACCGAATGGATTACACCCCTACTGACTTCCAGAAAACTGCTCACTTAAAAGCGAGGGAGAAACTTTTAAAATTCTATTTTATCCTTATAAAATCTTTCTTTTTAATTTTAAAATTTATAAAAACATTACACATCTTTTGCGTTATTTCTTATTTGAGTGACTTTTACTTAATATTACTAATAATTTTCTTTTTATTATTTTTTAATTAATAGTTTATGTGGTCGTATTTTTATATTATCATCTATAGTCGATAGATCTATCGTTTATGTATACAACTTATACATATCGCGAAATTCTCATTCTTCGCGAAATCATTGAGCCCGCGAGTGCTCTTTCTTCGTGAATCCTTTCTATGGTTTGCTCTTCTTCTTCAGGGATCTCTCTTATTTTGTTTAGATCTAGTTTCTGTGTTGTTCTTGGTCGGTGGTTTACTCTTCTATTGTTGTGTTGCTGTTTCTTAGTTTTTTTTCCCTTTTTCTGCTTGATCTTTCGTTTCTCTAATCTCTTTAAATGTTGCTTAGATCTTGAAAAAAATTACTGAGATCTAGAAAAACATTGTTTAGATCTGGAAAAATTGGAATAAAAGCTTAGATGTGTTTTTTGAATTCTTTAGTTTTTCCTCTTAGTTTTTTCGTCATATTTTTGTCTTCGTCTATGGTTCATTCTTTCTTTTTTTCTCTTAGTTTCTTCTACATTCTCTTATCTGTTTAGCTGAGAATGTTGCTTAGATTTGGTGATGTATACTTTCAATTTTTCTTAGTTTCTTCTTCGTTTTTTTCGTTCCTTTGTGCAATTTTTTTCCATTTTTCTTCTTCGAATTTCTCTCGTTGAGAATGTTGTTGCCAAACGGAACTGAACCATAAGTCATGGTTCGATTCACAAGAGACTTACGGTTTGGTTCGGTTCAGCATTTGACTGAACCAAGGGTTTCAGTTCAGTTTGATTTTTGCCCAATAATGTATGATTGGGAGATGAGTATCAACCAATTGCATTTGTCCATCTAGATAAAGAAGGTAGTATAAGAATGGTTGAATTTTTAAACAAGATAGAAATGGGATGTTTTTTTCACACTTGCTACGTTAGTCTATTGATGTTTGTCCCATCGTGTCCCGTTTTCTCGCTGCAGTCTCTTTCTATCTTGTTTAAAAACAATATCCTTGAACCAAACTGATCATAACTATAGACCAAATGGAACCTATCCAGTATTACTGGTTCGGTCGGAGTGGCTCATACCATCGTCCTCAAACAAGAAGCATTAAGAAAATGATCCGTCTTCCTCAATAAGAAAAAATTCAATTACAAAACCTTGTGCCTAGAATTTTGAGATATCAAATTCAAACCTTAAAATCAATGATTTTATATGTCAAACCCTAATAGTAAGATATTACTGAATCGTAAATCTTACAACCTAAGATAACCAAACCATAAATCCAAACACAAGCAAAAGATTAAAATAAAATAAAAAGGATTTGGTTTTAGTTCACAAAAGGTTAGAGGCAGAACCCTAGTGGAAAGCTTTTCGACAAGAGGGTTATTATTGACAACAGAGCTTGTCGTCGACAAAGAGAAATAGAAAAAGTTGAGCAATAATGGAGACTTGAGAGAGACAGAGAGCTAGGGGTATAGACGGTTCGATTCGCTCAATTATTGGGCAAAAATTGAACCACACCAAAACTCACAATTCGGTCATATGTAGAACAAAACCGTGAGTCTCTTCTGAACCTTGACTTACAGTTTGGTTTGGCGACAACATTTTCAGCAAGGGAAATTTGAAGAAGAAAAAATGCACGAAGGAACGACGAAAACGAAGAAGAAACTAAGAAAAAATGAAAGTATTCATAACTAAGCAACTTTCTCAGCTAAACAAAAAAGTAAAAACGAAGAAGAAACTAAAAGAAAAATGAAAGAATTAACTATAGATGAAGATAAAATAAGAAGTACGAAGAAGAAACTAAGAGTTTAAGCGAAAGAATATGGAATTCTAATTTTTTCAGATCTAATCAATTTTTCAAGTCTTTAGAGATCTAAGCAGTTTTTTTCCAAATCTAAGCAACATTCTCAACTAAAGAGATTAGAGAAAATGAAAAACGATGTAGAAAAAAAACTAAGAAGCACAACAAAAAGAAGAGAGATCCCTGAAAATGATGTAGTATTGTAGAGTATATGAGAGAAATTGGATTGGGGTATAAAACAATGTCGTTTTGGATATAAGATTCGGTTCGATTTGAAACACATAATATTTTGAATTGAGAATACGAGTCGGTTCGGTTCGAAACACATAATATTTTGAATTGAGAATACGAGGTCACTTATATACTTGACCGAACTGACCATGTCCGGCTCAGTAAGCTTTTTTTCACCCCTACAGAGAGATGAGAAGTGAGAGAGACTATGAGAGTGGTCTGCGGCAGCAACTTAAGAAAATGACCAGTTTTCCTCAAACAAGGAAAAATTCAATTACAAAAACCTTAAGCTTTGAATTTCGAGATATTGAATTTAAACATTAAAATTAATGATTTAAGATACCAAACCCTAACAAGTTCCGAACTTCAAATCGAAAAATCTAAGATAACAAACCATAAATCTAAACACAAGCAAATTAAGAAAATAGGGATTTGGTTTTGTTCGCGAGAGGTGAAAGGCAGAACCCTGACAGAAAGCTTTTCGACAAAAGGGCTATTTGTTGACAACAGAGGTTGCCGTCGACAATAAAGACGGGAAAAGGAAAAATTGAGCGATAATGGAGACTTGAGAGAGTTAGAGGTGTAATTGGTTGATTTCAAATGGTTATTGGGCAAAAATCGAATCGAACTGAAACTCATGGTTCAGTCAAATGCTGAACCGAAATCGTAAGTCTCTTGCGATTCAGTTTGGCAGCCACATTCTCAGCGAGGGAAATTCGAAGAAGAAAAAAGGAAAAAAAATGCACAAAAGAATGAAGAAACCAAGAAAAATGGAAGTATACATAACCATAATTAAGTAACATTATTAGCTAAACAAATAAGAGAACGCAGAAGAAATTAAGAGAAAAAACGTAAGAATGAACCATAGACGAAGATGAAATATGAAGAAGAAACTAAGAGAAAAAACGAAAGAATACAAAAAACACATCTAAGCCATTTTTCCAGATCTAAGCAATTTTTTCTAGATCTAAGTAATTTTTTCAAGATCTAAGCAACATTCTCAACCACAGAGAAAACGAAAGCCGAAGCAGAAAAAAACTAAGAAGCACAGCAATAGAAGAGTAAACCACTGACCATGAACAACACAAAAAATCTAGATCTAAGCAAAAGAAGAGAGAGATCCTTGAAGAAGAACCGCAAACCATAGAAAAAGGACTCGTGAAGAAAGATCACTTGTGGACTCAATGATTTCGTGAAGAGACTCACGCTGAGGGCGGCCATAGGTACTTCTACATAGAGAACCTGGAGTGGAGAAGGCAAGAAGGTCAGCGTTTTTATGGAGAGTTAAAAATGAGCCTATTGGCCATGGAATTGAAATGTAGTTCCACTATGAGTCTGTCCATAGACTAATTTGACTTAAAATTTGGACAGTAGATTTAACGATCCGGAAAGGATCCCCGATTGGGATCCATGGAATTGAAATGTAGTTTCCATTGTTCTTCACCGAATTCTTGTAACATTGGTCTCTCTTAGTTTGTGTTAGATTTTATGATAGTTTTTGTGTTTTATCTGTATTTTATAATTTTTATATGTGAAGTTACTTTCTAGACTCCTTCATTGTAGGCGTTTGCCTTCTTTCGGTTGCCCATAGCTAGTGTTATGTTTTGTTTACATTTAATCTATAAAAGTGCTAACTGTGTTAAGCAAGTTTATGAGAAAATACATGATTGTGTAAGAAAGTTTTTATAATTTGATTATGAATCTTTTACCGATAAATAATAAGAATATTTATCATTTTACGTGATTTCTAATATATTATATATAACTCACTTTATGGGTGTGAAGGGGGAGAGAGAGAGAGAGAGAGAGAGAGAGAGAGAGAGAGATGGGAGGTGCACTTTGGGGGACAAGGGTGTTGGAGATTGTGAAGAAGCACGATTCTGGTGGCCTGGTTTGGAAGAGAATTAAGCTTACCACCACTCGCAAAGCTAATGCCAAAAAGCGTCTCCTCCGTGTGTGGCAGGTTTTTTCTCATTCTCTCCACCGTTCATTAGGTTTGTAATTTACTATGTGTGCTTTGATGCTATTTCGACACAAATGATCATTTAATCCTTACTTTGATCGCTTCAAAACCACTATGAGCTAGGGTAGGGTTTTAGCGGTAACATCCATAGTTACTTTATCTATAGTTTGCATATTGAGTTATTTTGGCGTGGTGACTGTATTTCGTGTAAATGTCGTCTCTCCTCTATTCGTTATTGCAAACTTTTATTGGATGCTGGCGTCTGAAAATTAATGTTAATTTCAAGTAAAATTTGTATTCTCAACAGTGTTATTTAAGCTGCATGGTCGCCAAAAAGCATAGGCTCTGCGGAGCTAAGAGGAAGGTGCAAACTAAAGCATATATGTCAAGTGGAAAATGACAAATTTTCATCCATAAGCACTAAAAATAAAAAAAATGACCTTACCACAAAATACACAAAAACAATGTATGTAATAATAAGTACCAAGGACAAGCTTCTGGACTGAGGAGTGACACAATATCCAGATTGTGTGTTGTGTTTGGCTCCCAAGAGACCAGAGGTCACTTACACTCGCTGCCCATTCTCTGAAGTTGTTCGGCAATACATCTTGCACAAATGTGATTTTATTGGTAGCTGTGGTAATGAGTATTCTCTTACTATATGCTTGTTTCATACTAGAAGAAGAGATCTTAGAATTCTTATTTGAATCTTTGGTTTGTAGCTTTTACTTATACTATTTAGAAGGAAAGAATCCTTAGATTATTTTAACAAAAACATAGAGATAGATAAACTCTTTTGTAATGTCAAAATTCTTTTACTTATTGCCTAACCTTCGAAATGTCAAAATTCTAACATTCTTAGAATTCACTTCTCCTTTGCAGAACGAAACTGTTTTGAAGGCATGTGCTGAGCCACCTCCTACAAAATCCTCAGGGCCTGGGAAACATAGTGGAGAAAATGAGCAAGGAATCTGAGAGAATGTTAATGAGTGTATGGTGATTCCCATCTTCACAACTTTTGCAGCTTCTTACTGAACGTCCATGGATGTTATTACTAACCTGAATTTTGATAGTTAAGTTATATTATTTGAATTGGCTTCATCTGCATGCTGATTGAAGGATGGAAACGTATTTGTGCATCCTTGCTACCTGTTAAATTGTTGTTATTCATGTTAAATTGTTGTTATTCAATCGCGGTTGCTTTTTCCCTTATAACTTTATGGACTCAAATCTTGAATATGCGTTGGTTATCAATTGAATGCCATATTTGTACAAAACTTGTATTGGAGGGAGTCGGTTCCCCCTATTGTGGCCGACCATTTGATTTTGAATCCCCCTATTGTGACCGACCATTTGATTTTGAAGTAATTCTTGTTACGAACAATATTCAATGGGTTTAAGTTCCCATCTTCTTGCATGTAAATTAACCTTGTAGATGCAATGTGTGATGTGGGTGAGTACAAGAGTGATCTAGGAGTGATTTAATCCTAGTTAGTGATTGAAACAACGCTTGAGAATGACGGAAAGGATGTTGGGAGGTGAAAGTGGAGCACTCTAGACACTTAAAAATAGTGACAAATGTTCTCTCTATCTTTAGAATTGAGAGTTTCTCTCTCTAAAAATGAGAGCTTCTCTCTATAACGTTTTTCCATCCTTCCAAAATAGAGCTATCCTTTTATAGGTGACCAAGAGGAGGGAGGCAATTGCAATTAATCTCTTCACTAGTTGCAAGCTTGCCAATCAAAATGCGTCACTTCAGCTAATTAATCATGCTTAGGTGGGTAAGGGGGATTTCACATGTGCCAATCTGATGGTGTCATGTGGATTTTGATAGAGTGACCATGATCTAGGGAGAATATGCATAGTCAATGGGGCTCAACGGTGGTATTCACCCAAAACCTCCTTTCAAAAGGATCTCTCAGGATCAAACTCCCTCCCAAAGTTGGGAGGGTAGCACACGCTCAATGTCTAGAGTGGTCATACTGGATAAGGTATGTCCTCTCTAATACGACATAGCCTCGCCCTTAACATTACCAGTCCATAATCTCCCGAACGTTCTCATGCAACCATATGACCATCCAAGTTAGTGGTTTATGATGTGATGACTCATTGTGATAGTGTAGCGGAACGCCTTGTCTTAAGTATGTCACCGTCGTCTTCGAGTTGTGTTCAGGCACCTCCATGGTGCATCTATTGCCATGGGGATGGCACCCGTAGGTGTACCTTGATGGCGGCACCCGTGGGTGCATCCCAGTTGTGGCACTCATAGGTGCACCTTAGCGGTGACACCCATGGGTGCACCTTAGCGGTGACACCCATGGGTGCACCTCAATGCTGACACTCTATGGTACGTCTTAACGGCGACACTTAATGGTCCGTCGTACGAGTTGCGATTTGCGGGGAGTCAATGTTGAGGTCGTCAATTATCACGTACAAACCTTAAACTTGAGATATCATGTAATGTAAGACCCACTTCATTCGCCAAGCGAATGATCTTCGCTTCGCGGGAACAACAAAAACAACAATCTCGCTCTTTCCTTTCTTCGGTGCTACTTTAATTCACATAACTCTGTCCTTCTTTTCTGAAAAAAAATATATCTAAGTTGATGATGCTTTCAACAATTTCAGATGGGACCAATAACATGTTTTAAGTTCTAGTTCACATTGCTATCTAGTAATTCTTCCATTTTAGAAAAGCAAAGAGGATCCGCTTTAGTATATTCTATTAATGGCTTATCCAGCAATCAGTTATCAGTCCAAAAGTGAGTTTCAGTTCAATTTTCAATAAGCCAACGAGAATTATCAATTAGAAGTTGACAAAAAAAACTTGAGATATCATGTTAGGAGAACATTATAAATAGATTATTTTCAGAGAAAAAAAACAAAAATAGTCAAAAATAATAACAAACTATATAAAATAGTCACTCCTAGTAGTGAAACATAATAACAACTATATAAAATGGTCACGGGAGTTCTTAAAATAAATTGACACGAAAAATCAAGCTTCTGCACCAGGAAATTTGAGTGCACTGTCTATAGAAGTTCATATCATATAACTGTATGAATAAAATTTCTACACATTTAGAACTATCTACAATTTCTTTCCGTGATTTTAGATGTTAGTATATTTCTTTTTGGAACACCAAATCGTTGTTTTTCTTCCAAATTTTCCAGCAACTGAATAGAAAAAAGAGAAATATTTTCTGTTCTAGAATCAAGACAAGATTTAATTTCTGAAAGTTTTTCTTGCAATCAGGTGACTAAGGAGACTTCATCTTCCTTCATTGTGATGAGATCCAGTCTGGAGCCGAACCAATGCCTACAGCTCCACGCACAGTCAAACAAAAGCATGGTAAGTGGCTTCCTCTTGCTGTAAACAAATAAGATAGTAAAGATTTTGTGTTTTCCTGAATAGATTATGCATCATAAGAAGATAGTTGTTCATGGTTCCCCACTATTTGTTAGAAATTTTTTATTTAACAAAAATAAATTATCTCATGAAATACTTTGTAATTATTTTTTAGATAAAATTGTTAATGACATGATTCAATAGTTGCACCAAAATATTTTAATCAGACTAATATCTCCATTGCATCTCATTATTTAACCAAACACATTATATCATGAAATATCTTACTCTATAATAAAAGAGAGGGTTCAGATGGGGTATGTGACTTTTTCTTGACAAATTTACCCCTCCTATCGTGCCAAAATTTTCCTTAGCATCAGGGGCGTAAGAGTCATTTTGAAAGTTAAAAATATTGACTGAATTTGAACCGTATGATTGTTTTGATTTGAGTCGTTCATTTAGTTGTGAGGATAAATCTGAGTTGTTTATGTTGTTTGATCTCAGCCGTTGATTGTTTAGTATTTAGTCTTTTTTCATTAGGTTTAGGGTTTTCTCCTCTTTCTCTCACTCTCAACGCCTCTCTCTCTGCTACGTGACCTCTCTATTTGCTACGCGACCTCTCTCTCTCTCTCTCTCTCTCTCTCTCTCTCGGTCGAACACAACCGCTTGCCTGTCGTCTTCGTCGTTGCAGTCGCTGCAATCATCAGAGTGAGTCTTCTTCTGCCTCAGTTCGTCTTTTCTTTGTCTGTCTTCATCTTAGTTGTTGTTGTTTGTTTTGTTGTTTTTATCTATTATTCATATCGATTTGCGTTTCCGATGGATTTGATTAATTCTTGGCAAATGTGAGGTTAGGGATTATTGATTTGCAGAATCTAAATTTGAGCAGTCGTTAATTAGGGTTTTTTAAGAGCGAGAAGTTTCTAGATTTTGCATTTTTTTTAATTTGTCTCAATTTGAATATGCTTCAGCTTTAGGTTTGAGTCTGTGTGTTTTCATTATCTTTTCAAATTGGTTGGGGGAATTTAAACCAGCAGTAATATTAAAGTGCTTGATATGCCTCCTATTTTTGCAGGCTTTTGTTCCTCTATTTTCGATCTATTTTTTCTATGACATAATTAATTAGATTAGTCTGTAGGTAATTTGTCTTTGTTATTCGAACATTCTTATCCTCTCGTCATTTTTAAATTTTTGTTTATGCGGTGGTTTTTGTCATACTTTGGAGGTAAATTGTCTGAATAACAGCTGTTGCTGACATATGTGAGGTTGGGATTCAAATTTGATTTTAATTTTTCTTTCATCACCTGTTTTGTTTTATTAGGAGGTTATTATTTATCTTTTTTACTGTTCAGTAGTTTTTGGCTGTCTAACAAATCGGTTGATTTTGTTTCCTTGTCATTTCTACTACTATAAATTAGACGATTGTCTTACAGAAAATTCAATTTGTTTTTAGTTGTTTTCTTCCTTCTCTAAGGTAAGAGTTCTCTTCAGTTGTTGGTCTTTGGAAAGCCTTACTTTAGATCCTATTTAACTTTCGTAATTAATACTTATTGCTGATATTAACTTGTCAAATTTCCTATGGTTCAGATTGCGCGCGTGTCCTCTTTTGTTATCTTGAGGCTGTTAGTCTCTGTGAGTTAAAGTCACGGGTAAGTTAGCTATCTAATAATGCTTTTTGAAGTGATTTGTCTATTGTTTTTTTTACTCTATGGTAGTTAATTGTGAATAATCATTTCGTAATTGTATTTGCATGGTGGTAGTTGTTGACTCATTTTGGCTCTGAATTGAAGGTGAGTGATTTGGTTAGTTCTTAGTCTGATATGGATTTTTTTAGCCATTATAACTTTGAATGGATTGGACTACTTGGGTTATTTGATTTTTTTTCTGGGTATTTGTGTTTTGTAAATGTTTTCACGTAAGATAAGGTATTGGGCGTGATAATTTTATTGATGCTTAAGCTGGGATTGACTGAATGACGTATCTGTCTATTTAATTTATGATCATGTTGTTATGAAAGCTCTATAATTCGATCATGGTTTCTTCAATTTGCTTGTCAAAAGCGGTCAACCATGAGATCATAAATATTAAAATACGTTCAATAGTTTAATTTTATTTATTATGCTTGGAGGCTAAATGTGGACGTGAGTACTGTTTACATTTTTCATTATTTAAGCAAGTAATTTCATCTTTGGTGACTCAAGGCTTTGAATGATATATCATATCCAGTAATGTAATGATTCAATGAAATCAGTATGGTTATTAACTACAGAAGCGAACCTGCTGGGAAAAATAAATAAGGAAGATTAATCAATCATATTTTCATGGATTATAGCTAGTTGACTTTTGGCATTTAACACAAATAAAATGAAGAGTGGGTAATTTCATTGTAACATTTGGCATATTAGTAGGCTTGATTATATTATTAATCACATTTTGTAGTCTATTAAAGTTCTAAAAAGCCGCCTTTTCGTTGAAGAAAATAGCTTTTCAAAACCTTATATATTATTTTTTTCCTGTACAAACAGCGAATAGCCATATCCTTGTGAGCACAAACATGTATAAGCATATATCTAACTATTGATTACATGGGTGTATATGGAGGAGTCACTCAAGCATATTGTTTAATGATGGTGAGCTATAACTCTTTTTGACCTCGAGCTTTAGCTTTTAATTTTTTTTTGCACAATTTTGTGTCGATCCAGCATAAGATCTTCTTTAGTGCAGAAGATGATGAATCCAGATCACATTCATCACTTTTGAGATATGATACTTGATGTTTCTCCAATATGCTTTGTTGGTTTAGTTGCCTCTGATCGACTGTTTGGATGCTGTAATTATTGATGACTGATCTTAATTCCAAACTCTTAGGAACCTGGTAGGGGCTAGAAAATGTACTTGTTTTTGCTAGAGCAACATAGTTCACGTAAAGTTTCCTACTTAGTCGTGTAATAGTGGTCTATGTTTATTTCAATACTCACAGTAATCTTTTAATTGACAAGGTCCTTAATCAATAGGTTTTAACGTGTAAAGGTCTGTAATATCTCTTTTCCAAGTTGTAATATTATTGTTATTATCTTCTCCATGATTGATCTTGCCGATTGAAAAGCCTTTGAAGGTCTCTCTTACTATCTATCAGTTAGTATTATGCTCTTGACTTCTATGCTTGTACATATATGTCTTAGATCTAATGCTTTCATTTTACAAAGTTAGACTTCATAATTAATTGCAAAAGTTTTCAAGTTGGGTCATATAGGTGCTTTTACTAGGACGAATTGTCAACTTTAATATATTTCACCTTGAATATTCTTGTGTCACAAATTTGCCAAAGGTTGGACCAATCAGTGGAGAAGACATTGAGGTGACTTTAAAGAATACACGACCATCTGCTCATCCTCACGCTTATCGTTACGAGAAACTAAATGCTGATTACGGTAGTAATTTACTTACATGAATACACGTCTTAATTCTTTTTGGATAGTGTTTTTTATGGTTGAGTTTTGAACATTTGCATTTATTATTCCAATTAAAAGAAAAATTGGACATTGTTAATCTTTTTCAAGTTCAATAAGTTAAAGTCTTTTTTGGGTGTTTCATTATCATATTGGATGTAGCATAGGTTGTAAGAAAACAGTTCCATTCGGTCAAATGATACATGGCTAAATGCTTGGAAGATGTAGGATATGAAGACCTACCATTTACTTATACTTGGGTTAGGATGAGGCTCAGAAGAACTTCCCTATGTTTTGGCAATCTTTTTGGGGTACTAGATATGCCAGGAAGTAGCTCCTCTCTTTGCTTGTAATTAGAAGTTGTCTTAGTTTTCTTGTATTTTCTAAACATATTTTCTGTTGTGATCATATTGTCATCATTATGATGAAATTTTGAGGTTCCTATAGATCATTATATGTGATTATATGCTGCGATCATTTCAATTGTAGTTGATACAGTGGTAAATAGCATTAGTTATTTATTTATTTTTAACTTAATACATACTACTTAATATGTAATTCATGGATGTATTGTTTTAAATTGATGATCATCCTCATGTAATGATTCATCATTTCCTCTATAATTTGTGTCGCAATCTGAGTGCACCTTTTGACATTTCCCTATTTATTAGTTAAATGCTCTTTCAATTTCATTATTCAACCAGTAATATCTCTTGCACATGTATTAGAGAGTACATATGATGTTTATCCATTAACAGTCTCTTGTAAGTCCACTAGTGAATGTGAAGATGTCGGGTTTGTAAACTGTAACATCTTCAAGTAAAATTGGATAAAATTGGGCCCGATTGATAGGACCGACTTAGGATAAATTTAAGATCAAAAGCTAAATCTTCTGTTAAATGTTGATTTATCTTTTTATTTTTTTATATCTCCAAACAATCAAAAGATTATTGAGTGTATAAGCATAAAGTTGGAATTTAGAACACATGACTATCTCATATGCTTTATAAAGCTTGACTTAGTCTTAGGTTGTCCTCTTTAAAGCATTAACATATATTTAAAGCAATATATTGACTAATTATTTATAAAATTCAATATTCTTTTTGCCTCTGAATTCTCTTTAATTAAATCTTAAACTCATAATCTCAATGACAATATAAAGTTTGCTCTGTTAAAGAAGTTAGCAACCAAGAAAATAAAGGAAGTGATTTTAAATCTCAATGACATTATAAAGTTTACTCTGTTAAAGAAGTTAGCAACCAAGAAAATAAAGGAAGTGATTTTAAATAAATATATCTAAGAAACAAATAATAATTTAAGTTTAATTATCATCGAAAAATAAATATGGGAGTATGTGAGAATAATTGTCCATTTTGGATCTCTTCTTTTAATAATGAAGAGAAAAGGAAGTGATATTTAGAAATAAGAATGTTAAAAAAATATTCAAATATAGGAGGAAAAAAAATCAACACTGGAAATAGAGAAAGAGTTGTTGGCTTGAGAGAGATTAAGATCTACTTTTAGAGGTTGATCGTCCAGTAGATTTTCATCTCTTTCTTAATTGCAATAACATAATGTTCTGCAAACAAATATGACTAGATTAAACATGTCAGTATTAAAAAATGTGAGATATTATATTTTTTCCTCTATACATGTACATATAATAACGTAATTATTGATTTCTAATTAATAAGAGACATATTTCTTCATTGGGCAGTCAAACATAAGCACTTTCTTCTCTTTACATTTCCTTGGTGCATCAACTCTACTTAAGAGCTACTGATACGGTAAGATTATATTTTTCAAGTACGAAGCTTCATTATAAATTATTTACTCTTAGATTTTTATTAATATTCTCAAATTTATCATTGCAATTTATAAATATTTATTTTTTTCATTGTAACTTTTTTCATGTGACTGTTAGACATGAATCACGATCAAAGATGTGATTCATTACGAAATATTAGCGATAATGGAACACTAATATTTACTAATTCTATCAACATACTGAAATACAGTATGTGGTGACTGATGAAAGTCTTTTCGTACGACGAATTGGTCATTCGAAAGAGATTTTCATCCTCTTTAACTTTGCTTAAGATTCATCAAAGTATGATGTCCAACGTTTAAAGGCCCAGTCAGTTCACAGGTACAAACCTTTATATGTCCACCTCTAGATGTCTTTTCCTTCTACAAACCATTATTCTAAAATTTAGAAAGCTTCTGTTTGATAAGCTCAACCCAATGATTTAATCTGCCTATTGTATGTTCATATATTCAACCCAAAACATGAAATAGACAAAAAAATTAAAACGAAAAAACTAACAAAAGATTCAAGTGAAAGATTTAATTTTTGTTAGTTTTTTAGTGATAAGTACTATCAAAGTGATGTAATATATATTTTATGGAAAAAATTATGTATTGACAAGAAAATACTATAGTTATTTTGATGCTATTAATTTGTGAGTTTTTTAATGACAAATGCTATTAACATACTTGTATAAAAACTTTTTATGATTCTTTTATTTATAATAAAAAATAAATTCTTGAAAATATAATTAGGTAATTTGTTCAACAAATTTTGAAAAAAAATAAGATATATCTTGTTTATATTGTTTATAGTTGTATTTTTATTGTGGTTTTGAATCTAACTAAATCATATTTTGTTTTAAGGTTAAATGTCTTCGCAACAAAACTCCAATCATCTTCAAACTAGATATTCACAATTATCCAAAGAACAGAAGGAAAACAGTCGTAGGTAATGTAGAGAGTATTACGCTAGAAAGAAGGCATTATCATGTATATATGATGTTCATGATAATGGAAAAAGAACTTCAAGCAAAGACTGTTCAATGATTGAACAGATCCCTGAGTTTTCATTACTCTCCCACATAGTTCTCTGAAGAAAAGAAGGAGAGTAATCGTAAGCGAAATGGAGAGTATTACGTTAGAAAGAAGATATTATCATCTATGAGTGGTGTAGATGATAATGGAATAAAAAATTTAGGCGAACATTGTTTGATGACTGAACATATTCCTTCTGAGCATTTATTACTCTCCTCCATTCCGGTTTGTGAATTCTGTTATGCTATAAAATTTCCTCATGAGTCAAAAAGTTTTTGTTGCTCCAATGGTGAAGTCATTCTAGCTTCTAACTCGATGCCTGAAGAATTGTAGAGTTTTTATATTATTCAACAAATGATGAGGTTGTTGAATTCCAAAAATATATACGTACATATAACAATACAATGGCTTTTACATCCTTTGGAGTTAAATACGATAAGGACTTATCAGGGAGGAACAATTGAATATATACATTTCGCGTTCAAGGGCAGGTTTATATCTATATAAATGATATTATGCTACTTGATGACCATGCTTCTTACCTACAACTTTATTTCTATGATACGGATCATGAAATAGAAAATCGTCTATACAATTCAAGCAAATTAACTCGCATTATTCTAGATAAACTCTTACGTATCTTACGTTTTAATCCTTACGTTAAATTTTTTTACTCGTAAAAGATGTCCCTGATTTAACATCACATGATATTTGTGATGTTGATTTGGATCAACGTGTATATAGCGCTTCTTCCAGTTCTTAAGTTGTTGCTATTTGGGCTAAAGATTGTACAACGTATAATAATTCAACTCGTGATATTATTATTCAAGGTAAATCTGGGCAAAAACATAGGATACAATATTACTTTGGATGTTATGATCCCCTGCAGTATCCATTATTGTTTCCTTTTGGAGAAAATGGATGGCATCAAGGTATTAAAAGGATTGATAGGAGAGATGGAGAATTTTTTTATGTGTGGAAAAATTGTTTTTCGTCTCTTGACCGCAGGTGAATCTTCTTATATTGATGAAATTAATTCATTCCAAAATGCAAGATGGGTCTCCCCACCTGAAGCTATTTGGAGCATATATTTGTTCGTGTTGAATGAAGTTAATCCCGCAGTTATAAATCTCCAAATACATTTGCCGTACAAACAACCTATGCCATTTAGGAACAATGACGACTTGATTAATGTGTTGAATTATGAATTTTGCTCAAGGACAATGTTAACTGAATTTTTTAACATGAATAATATTAATGAGCATGCTAGAAGGTTATTATATAAAGAGTTTCTGGAGCATTTTGTGTGGAATGAAAGAGATAAAATTTGGACTCCGATAAAACAAGGTCGTTCTATTGGATCGAATAGTTACGGTTAATCCAATGGAAGGTGAACGTTATTATTTGCGTTTGTTATTAAATCATATAACAATGGTCTGTTAAATTTGACAATCTGCTTACTGTTGATGGTACTGTTGCTTCATCATTTCGTGACTCTGTGTTACTCAATGGTCTCTTAAATTTGGAATTTTGTATAGATCAATGTTTAGAAGACGCGTCGGAATATCAAATGCCAAATGCTCTTCGATAACTTTTCACAATGATTTTAATATATTGTAATCCATCTGATCCTAAACGCTTATGGTTGAGATTTGAACAACTACTTTCAGAAGATTATTGTAGAATGTTGTTGACTCCAAATATTGTGAGAATTAAAGTATTGCAGCAGATAAATATGTTCCTCGAATATATGGGAAAATCAATCAAAGATTTTGGATTATTTGATGAAAATCTAGATTCTGAAGTTAAAGAAAATAACTTCAAAGAAATAGATGAAGAACTACAAATTATTGTTGATGAAAAATATCTTAAATGTAGCGGAACAGCTAAATTCTGAACATAAGTGTGCGTATGATGTAATATTAGAGAAAGTTTTCAAGGAACTTCAGGAGCATTTTTTATCGATGGACCCGGTGTAGTGGGAAAACCTTTTTATATCGTGCTATTCTTGCAACAATAAGATCGAAGGGTTTTTTTGCGCTTGCAACAACATCTTCTGGAGTAGCGGCATTTATTTTACCCGGTGGTCGTACCGCTCATTCAAGATTCAAGATACCTTTAGACGTTACACAAAATGTCAATTGCTCTGTCATAAAACAATTTGGTCTGGCTCATTTACTACAAATTGCTAAATTTATTATTTGGGATGTGGCTCTGATGTCAAAAAAATAAAAAAAAATTGAAGCACTTGATCGATTGCTTCAAGATTTAAATGATAATTGTGCAATATTTGGTGGAAAAATTATCGTGTTAGGAGGTGATTTTTGTCAAGTACTTCCCGTGATTCCAAAAGGCTCTAGATAGAAAATCATTGAGTCCGGTTTAGTAAGTTCCTATTCATGGCCCAAATTCCAAAGGTTTCATTTGACTACGAATATGAAATCTTTATTAGATCCTAAATTTGCTCAATATTTATTATTTATAGGTGATGGGAATGAGAAAACTATGATTGGCGATTATATTGAATTGTCAAAATCTATGCTTCTTCCATATACAAACGATTCAGAATCGATAAATTATTTATTAGATGCAGTTTTTGCGATATACGTGAATTTCCGAATAATTTAATATCAATGATGAATATATGTATTCTTACTCCAAAGAATGAAGACGTTAACGAGATAAACTACAATCTCATACAATGTTTCTTGGTGAGATAGTTAGATATTATAGTTTTGATGAACTTTAGATAATGACAATGATAAAATTCCCAATGATTTTATGAATATTTTGATACCTACTAGATTTTCTTCTCATGAATTATTATTAAAACCAAATTGTCCAGTGATATTACTTCGAAATATTAATCCATCTGAAGTTTTATGCAGTGGTGCGAAGCGGCTTTGCTCCTTTTCAGTAAGGGGGCGAAAGTTAGAACTTAGAAAGTCAGCGAACAACGGTTCTTCTATCTAGGTATGGCGTTCCCCCTCGACTCTCCTAACGTCGAGCTAAGTGACTTTGTAACCTTTGCGTAGCGTAGTAGAATGAAGGCTACGCACTGACGCTCTCTTCTCTATTAGCGTAAGCGTCTTCGCTAACTCGCTCGCCCATTATACTGTAACGTACTATACAATACATTAGTAGGTTAGGCTAGGCTACAACAGGTCCCGCCTATAGTTATAGTGTCTTCCTAACCTAACCCAGAAGAAAGTCACGCCAAAACAGGGGACCCCTTTACCATTCTGTACAAATGGACAGTCGACAATTCAAACGAAATATAATTGATGTTGAAATAGCTTTCCTTTGAGTGTTTCTACCTACAATTCCATTTATACCTCTTAATGATGAGAAGTCTTCATTCCCGTTTAAACGAACACAATTCCCTATTCGTTTAAGTTTCGCTATGACAATAAATAAAGCGTAAGGTCAAACGTTAGATTCTGTTGGTATATATTTATCTCGATCTATTTTTTTCTCATGAACAATTATATATTGCTTTATCTAGAGTGAGAAATTCATCATTTGTGAAGATATTAATTCGTCCAACCAATGAAAAAGATATTCGTACTTATTCATACACAAAGAATGTTGTATATAAAGAATTTTTATCTTTAGCTTTTCCTACCGCTGAAAATGCTATTTGATCATAAGGTAATATCCATATAAATAATATCTTTATTATATTTAACATAATTTCTCTTACATAAACAATATAAGTTCTAAGAGTATGTTAATTTTAAAATGTATTGCAGGAAAGCTATGGACACTGCAACGAGAATGATAAGAGAGATCACACCGAACGTGAAAAACTAGACATTAAAAGTGATTATTGTAGAGAACTTGTCTAGAAATGTGTGGAACAATACTATGACATTACAAAGATTTGTACTAGTTGATGAAGAGGTAAGTATATTTATAATGATATTAACTAAAATATTTATGAGATGCATATTTTAATTATGTCATTGTTTATTTTACTAGGGAATAGAAATTTCAGTCGCGATATTTGGTCGTGATACACGAATCTTACATTCTTCTCTGACTTTAGGAGATACATTTTATATATCAAACGCTATTGTTCAGTTCTGTAGAGCAGATTATCGTATTATTGACAATCATTATCAATGGATTATAAATTCGAGAACTGTTATTAGAACAACAACATCAAATGAAAAAATACCACCGATTGATTATTAGTTTGTTTCACTTTGCAATATGTCGACGCATTTAGATTCCATCCATTCAGTTGGTAAGGGATAACATTTACTTATAATTTATCATTTCTAACATATTTTGTTACATTTCTGTTACAGATTTAAAAAAAAAGTATTTTTCACTATTATTATGTAAAGTATTATATGATTTTACAGACGTACTCGCGGTTGTATTAAACGTCCTACCTACAAAGACAATCACTACCATGAATGGAAATACTATAATTCGTGAGGTCATAGTTGTCGATGAAGGGTACGTCAATGAAATACAGTAATTATTTTATATTATTTCTATTTATCTCAACTTTTGTTATATAAATATACATTATAAATTATACCGAAATATATAATTTATAACCGAGCACGTGGGAAGCACATGCCGTCTACCTAATATTGCTAAAATGCAAGTGTAATAGCATAAAATTTAAATTGAAAGCATAATTCAATTTGTTGAAAAGAAAAAAAAAACACAAAAGAAAGAAGATATACCAACCTAATAGGCTCAAACAAACGCGGTTGAAAATCGTCCTCTGAGCCGATTCCTCTACTCTCACTTCCTACTTCATAAAACCCACTTCTCTTTGCAATGGCACTCCCTAATTTCACACACTATGGGCGACCGGGAACAGGACAAGGCCCGCGACAGAGATAAAGACCGAGATCGAGAACGGCGCCGGGACAGAGATGACCGCGACCGTGACCGTGACCGCGACAGAGACGACCGTGAACGCGACCGTGACCGCGATAGAGACAGAGGGCGCATCAAGAGGTCACGTACGCCAGACCGCACCAGATCTCGTCATGCCCGCTCTCGGACACGCTCTCCAGACCGATACCGATCTCGCTCCCGCTCGAGAACACCAGAGGATAGGTCACACCGACGCCGCCACCGAACGCCTTCTCCTGAGGCTCAGCGAAAGCGTCACCGTAAAGAGTCTACAGCCGACGATGACAAGGAGAGACAGAAGGCTGTTTCTGATTTTGTCGACGGGATTGCTAAGGAGCACAAGAAACATAAACAGAAGGATGGTACTGGTGGTGGAGAAGGCACAGAAGGAGAGGAAGCGGTGGTTGATGAAGATGAGATTGAGATGATGAAGAAATTAGGGATTCCAACGGGATTTGACTCAACCAAGGGTAAGCCTGTGCCTGGTGCTGATGTGAGTGGCGTCAGAGCGGTAACGAAGAGGCAGCCAAGGCAGTACATGAACCGTCGTGGCGGGTTTAATCGGCCGCTGCCGGCCGAACGGAATCGGTAGCATGTTTTAGCTTGGCAAGGTTAGGATTTTGCATTCTTCGTTATCTGTTGCTTTCACATATCTATCTTCCAGTCATTGGAGTTCATTGAGCTCAAAGTATCTAATTGTCATTGAATTTGTTAATTTTGCTGTTTACACATATGGCTGTTTTGAAGTGCCATTCAACTATTGAATTGCCTAATTATTGCTCTATTCTACTCCTTCCCTGAAATTAGTGTGTATATGGAACATAGAGCTGATATTAGCTTGGCAATGATGTCACCATTTGTTACTACTCTACCATGGCATCTTTACTAGCTTTAGGACTTGGAGAGCAGGTAGGGGGGATGTTGTGATAGAATTTCACGCTTGCTGGGCTGTAAGCTTGGTGAATGGGAAGGATTGTAGTGATTGGGATTTAGAGAACTTGCTGATGAATTCAGACAAAAGTTGGTTCAAGCTAATTCTATTTCTAATGCTTTAAATATACCTCCTTGATTGAGTATCTGCTTTCGTACAATTACCCGTTTATTGAACATTACCATGCATTTTGTGCCTGCTACAGCTGCAGCAGATTTTTAGAGGCCAGTTCCTCTTTGGTTCAAAAGTCCCTTAATCAGTGGTGAATTTGCTACAATAAACTTGCTGTTTCACACAAAAATAGACAAGGAAGTTTAAGTGTGAATTACAATTTGAACCTTGTTGGATATATCTTGAGACAAGGAAGTTTAAAGTGTGAAAACCAATTTGAACCTTGTTGGATGTATCTTATTGTGTTATGAGTACAATTGCTGATGAAAAAGTATTGTTTCTTGGCGTATCGCTTCTCGCTGTATACTTTACTGAGATTGACTAATTAATTGTGTTTCTTCTCTCGACTGTCATGGGTATTGGACAGATTGCTGTAATTGCTGATATTGATCATATATATTGTCCACCTGCTTTCAGGGTTCTAAATATCATTCTTGCTCTCAGCAGGGGCCTGGTGTGAAGGGTTTCCAATGAGTCAGATGGTAGCGAAGATACTTTGACAGTCATTCATAGGATCCTCTGGACTTAAACCTAAGTTTGTGTACCCTGCATTTTAATGACATTTGCTAACTTAAGATGGTGATTTTGAGTAGTTGTATTCGACATGTATTGTTAAATATTGGTCAATTTGTTATCAGAGCTCCAGTTGCAACTCTCTTGAAGAAGAAATAACTTCTTGGTTAAGGCTTTTGTAGATGACTTTAATCTTTCAAATGATAGCCTTATGAAGACGGATGATGTTGGTTAACCGAGTAACCTGGTTATGAAGACAAATATGCCTTTTGCATTCCATTGTGGTGAGTGAGGTTTTGGAATGATAATATTTCGTCTATTAGCCACAAGAGGTCAGCTAGGCGCTTGGAGATTTACTTCCTCTCATGTCTCGAATTTGAATCTAATAAGTATAACTTTGTTGTGCTATCAGTTTAGGGTAATTAATTGCCTACTAATTTACTTAAAAGTGTATTTGTTGAAATCCCTTAATGCACCTTCAGAATTAGACGGGGTTAAGGTTTTGGATATCTGAATATAAATAGTAGTATATTATTAGTCAGTAATTATAGTAATGATTACCTTACAAGATCATGTAAGGTTTATAGACATACTAGGAAGTACGTGGTGCTGTTCTATGGGCGAGACAACCTACTAAAAAATGTCAATAGATCACTGAGGAATTAGATTAGTGAAGCACATATCAAAAGTAGGATCGAATTTGAACCCTCTGAGGAACAATTTATAACTAAGAATCAATATTCAACGGGGTAAAATATAGGCAATAACGGAGGCGACAAAAAGCCGGATTAGAATTTTCTGCTAACAACTGCAGAGATAAAGTTTAATCAGAACCGTTAAGTAGATTTTGATGGTTCACATTAAAAAGTAAAACACAAAAACTGATTTTTTTTGTCTTTTTCTATGGACAATTTTACACGGTCAGGATCATTCAGTCTGACATATCTGTTGTTAAACTCCAACAACAGACAGCATGTCCCCCAAAAGCCAGGTCAAAACTACCAAAGACGAAAACTATGTGCTAATTACCTCAACATTTTAGCAGTAAAATCCCACCAAAGTGAGCCTCAGTATGTAACACTGATAATATTCGACCACATAGTACTTATTGAGTTCAATGACTGATTTGGAAAACCCACAGATTACAAGAAACATAGGTAATTCGGAAAACTCTTAAAAAGGTAAAACAAGAAAAAAGAAAAACCCAAAACATGTTTCAGTTGTTGGGTTTTTGAATAATAAAAGACATGCATTGACCCTGATGCTTGTTGTCAAAAGCCAAACAACGTATATAAGCATTTGGGTATGTCTTTTTGCATTCATAAATTTCATTGAGGACTTGAGAAGGGTCATTGCATCCAAACATTGGCAGCTTCCATAGTGTCCAATACCTTCCATCATAGTACCCTGGCATCTGGCTATTCTCCCTATGAACATGCCCCACCTTCCAAACACAACACCCACTTTCAAATATTAATAAAGATTTCATCTTTCTGAACTGAAGTAGAAATAGCAACTAAAGATCTGAGTGGATCAAACCTCATCAAACTCAAGGCAAGGGATCCATTCCTTCTTGATCATATAATCAATCTCCTTAGCAATGGATTCATCAGAGAGAGGAGGCAGATAAGAAAGTGTCTCGAACTTCTTGTTATTAATAGGATTCCATGTCTGCAACATATCCAATTTAAAACACAACAACAGCAAACAGCAAAACGACAAAACATTAACTAAGGAAACTCAGATAAACAATGCACCAAACACAAACCTTCATACAATGGGTCTTAGAACCATTGGAAACAAACTTCTGATTCCACCCAATTGAATCCTTGGCAGGAAAAAGAGTAGAAGGGATGGAAAATTTCAACCCAACATAACAAGATCCAGGAACTGAAGCAGAGAAGATCCCAGAAGACATTATTGTTGTTCAAACTAAGTGTTTTTTGCCTTATTTCTCAGCAGTAGCTGCAGTGCTAGGAATATAATAGATTGAAAATTGATAAATAAAAAGAAGGAATCAAAGGAATAGAGAATAAAATATTGGTTGTACAAATGAATATTAGTTTAATTGTAAAGGTGGTGTGATATTAATTAGGTAAAAGGACAAGGAAAAAAGGAGGATTTGGATGTTGATGAAGTGATGTGTGATTTGTTAGAGGGGAAGTGTGGTTTTGTGTAGACGGTGTGCGCAAGATGGTGGAGAAATTTTTATTTTTATAAAAAAGAACTTTGGCTTTGATTTTCTCACCAACTCTACATTTTTAATATAAATAATTGCTTCTAACTTAGATAAATTTTAAAATGTTTCATTATTAGTTCAAGAATAGGTGTTCTCGAATGGACGGGTTAATTTATTTAACGTAAATCTTATACTGTTTTACAAGGGTCAAGTTTATTTTGGTGGTATTTAACTAATATGATTAGTTTAATTAAATAATTTTAATAGAAAGTAATGGAGTATTATAAAAGTTATTACCTTATAAGGATTTGAATAGAGAACTTTTGTAACCCATTAAACTACGATATAATATTGAAAAATATTTTTTACTGTAAGTTTCATATTTTCAATTTTATTCTACTTGCTAAAATATGTATACAATATTTCATATAAGAGTAAGCCTAGTAAAAACTTAATATACTCTTTAATAAAATATTGAAGGATGGATTGCCATGAATTATTAAACTTATCATCATATTCATATAATTATGGGTTCCAGAGATATAAATCGATATGTATTCATATAATTATAGGTTCGAGAGACATAAATCGATAAAACTCACAATTCTTGTTATTTAATAATAACAAAGGAGAAGCACAAGAATGATCAGTTTGATCCATAGCTCAAAACACACCATTGCCCATGCTTTGATCATTCATTGATCACACACATCAAATTTCATTTGTATTCTTTCAATCTCTCAGAAAGAAACAACCAATTATAAACCGATTCAATGCTAATTAATCAGAAAATATCAATGAATGAGAGAGGAATAGCATTATAAACCAAATGAATTCTCTAACATTCTTCGTCATCATAAGAATAAGGTAGCAGATGCTGATGACAAATTACAAAATAATCAGTCTAATTGTAGAAAAGCTAAGTGTCTAAAGAATTACTATACCAATCTCAAATGCACAGTCGGTTTTGATAAGCGCTATGTGGTTCCATGATGCATCGTTAAGAGACGGTTAATGCCAAAGCTTCATACAGAACCCAGCCGGAACAACAGACGGTTTATTACACGAAATGCAATCCGTAAACGTATCCACGAGTTGCTCCGCAAGAGATGCCGGGTCTTCAATAAAGGTATCAACAAACACCTTCACAATCTTAACTTGTTGTGCAGTTGCTCTTAAGCTATACCATGTTAAGAACTTCTGCCTAAACTTCTTCTCTATCCGTCCTTCGCATTCTAACCACCTAATCACCTTCACGTAATACTCAAAATCCCTCCCCGACGTATCATTTCCCGTGCAACCTTCATCCCGTGTTTCCCCGCTTCTCTTCTTCGACGTGCTTCCATCTTGGGGTGGTTCCTCTTCGTCTTTTCCAGTCCCATTTTCTAGATCCTTGCTGTCCGACCTGACCCTCCCGTCCTTGAGTATTTCCAACTTGCATGGAGTAATGGGTGGACCACATTCCTTTCCCGTTTGAACAGGGGAGTTCGACCCATTATCCATATTCATGTCCTCGACAATTTGGTACTCTGGCAATGGCTTTAAAACATCAGAAGTTGGAGTCAAGACAGCTAATCCAGTAGCATGTTCCTCATCCAACAAAGAAATAGTGTCTGATTGGTTTACATTATTAGTTTCGTCTTCAACTGAAGAAGGATTAGAAAGGTCGCTAGAATTGGTAGCATGACTTTGACTTCTTTCAACCACAGTACCAACTGTTGAGAACTGAACTTCACACCTACCTATTTCTACTTCTCTTTTGCCATCAAAAGAAACAACTTTAAAACGATATTTGGTAGATGGAGTGAGTCCTCTGAGGACAAACCTTGTATTTGATTGAGAAAGTGCACAAGTTGGTTGTTCTGGATAATCGATGTCAAGGGCCTTACAATGCCATATCGTATATAGAACTGGATTTACTTGGGAAATACCTTTTGAACCCAAAACAATAGTAAGGTGTGTTGCATCAACATCTTCGAATCTAACAATGTCTGCAGAAAGTGAATTTGCAACTGCAATGTACCATATAAACCCAAAAAACAATTACTTCTCGGTGTTTAATGAAAATGACACAATAATTTGATACAGAAACAGCCACATCTATTTCAGTGATACATGGCAAACATAGGAGATTATAGTTTTAATGGAAAATTAAACTTCATCTAACGCTCCTTTAGTTTGCTTAAATGAAATGGAAACCCCTTCTAGTTTGAAAAACGACTCACAACTCCCTTCATGTTAGGTTTCAGTGACAAAAAAAAAAACTCAAAACCGCTAAATTTCAAAGTAACGTTTATTAAATAACATGTTACACCAAAATTAACCTCGTTTTTTCCCAATTCTGAAAATGTAAAAGTTAAAATCTATTTGTTTTAATATTCAAACATGAATTCACCTAAATCTGAAACAATTTGGGTTAGTTTATGTCTGTGGTTAGAAAAATAGTTGGGTCGAATTGTTTATAGAGATAATATTATCTTTTCACACCTAAACTAATACATTTTTAACATAATGAATTTATTTGTCATTATTTAGATTAGAGAGGTGTCAATATCATTTAAGCAAACCATAGTGGGTTTTCAAAGGAATTTTCCCCAAGTTTTAACTAAGTTGTTAACAGTGAGATATATTTATGTAGCCATAAGATGCTACTAATTCTCAATTACAAGGAAAATCCGCAAATAGCAAATTACATAATATTGCTTACCTTGTATTGTAGGATTCGGAAAGGGATGTAGGATTTGGTTGGAAAGCATTGAGTCGAGTGATTCAACTGCGGAAGCACAGAGCTTTTGGACCTCAGCGCCTGAAGAAAGCCGGTTCACAATACCTCTACTTATCTTTACAGGTACACCAGTTATAGGACCCACTTCAGCTTCAAGCTTCTTTGCAGCTTCATCAACAATTTGATTCAGCTTTTGATACTTTTCAGTTCCGTACAGAAGCTTTCGGCTTAAGGAGATACGATAACAGAGTATGTCCACCCTTCTGGTTTCCTTTGCCAGCATTAGCTGTTTTCTCCAGCATCTAAACAAACCCATTCCAGTCAAATTCAAGTTTCTTTCTTTCTTTTTTGGCGAGAGAATTCAAGTTTCTTATATACACAATAGTGACTAATATTCCAAACAATTTGATGCAGATATCAGAAATTTTAAATTCTGTCCAAGGACTGTCATGAGGCTATGATATTAGTATTCATGAGCAGTTATTTGAACTGTAAATTGCATATGAAGTGACTTAAGGAATGGATAAAGAACAAGAAACATATCTATTTTTCCTCAAAATGCTAGTTTCTATTGAAATGGATAGAAGAAGAAAAGATAATCTAGACCACACACAGCAAACCTATAATTTTGCATGCTACAATCCACAGAAGAAACACTAATGCTAAAAAATTAAATTCTCATAAAATTAATCATGAGATCATGGAAAGCATAATATTAGCACACACAAAACCTCTCAGGACCCTCCCAAAAAATTAGTTTATAAGTATTCAAAGGCTGCTTTAAACATCTTCTATCAGAATCATAGCTGCCCAAAGAATTGTATCATCTTTTATTGGTCTATAATTGGGATTTTGAAAAGTTTAAGAATATGCACAGTAACAGGCATGTTGGAGAGAGAGAGAGAGAGAGAGAGAGAGAGAGAGAGGACTGGGAAGAGAAAAGAAAAGAAATTATGTCTCATGCATCAACAATGTGGGCCAATGGCTCCTATAAGAAAATTAGAAAGTTGACATTGCATCATTAATATGAAGTATGAACCCATCTATTTTGAGGTTTCAAAAGCTAAAAGATACTTGGAAATTTCCTGAAAAAATTTGCATTGAACTTCACATAAATATAAAGGCAAATCAAAGAGCCTTATAATCAAAGGAATCTTTATCCAAAACAAAGCAGAATCTTTCTGATCATGTAAGAAAATGACCACAGCATACAACTCAATATCCCCCTAATCTCGATGAAAGAAAAAAAGTGCTATCAAAATCAAGTAGCTAAGCACAAAAAAGTGTTTATTTTGCAAGAAACACTTCAGTATAAAAAGGGATTCCATATGATAGGACAACAGGAAAAAAAAGTTCAGACTTAGGGAAACCACAGGAAAATACATATAAAATAAGGCGAAAGTAATTACCCCAGCAAATCATTTACTTTTCCACAAGATACACAATAAAAGTTCCCATCTCTTCCTGTTTGGCGTACTCTTGCAATGCCACAATGTTCATGTTTTAAAGCGCATTCAAGATGGCACGACATGCCACATGAATCACCTTGAAATGGTGGCTCTGAGCTACAAGTTAACCACAGGCTAGGGTCCTTATTGTCATCATATTGATGACAGATACAGCATGAACACCGCTTGCAGAACGTACTCTCTCGACTTAAGGTAGCTTTGCAGGCTGAGTTTTTGCAGTACACTGTATTACTTGACTCATTACTGCAGTTATTTCTCAAAACCTCATTTGCAGAAACAGAAGTCTGAGATGGATGATCAGATTTTTTCTGCCTCTTCATAGCTTTTTGTGCAAATGAAGGATATGCCTGAGCATCAAGGTCAGTGAGCTCGGAGGATCCTGATTTCTTTTCAGATACAATTTTCAAAAGGTTCTCTATCATTTTCAATTTGGTCAAGCCAGTATACTTCCTTTCTTTTCCCATCTCTGCACACAGAATCTGCAAAATCTCCTGACGGCTCCATGACTGTAGAATTTCAGAGGCACTCTCTGGCCATTTAGATATTTCATAGACCAGTTCTCTCTTCTCCTCCATACTCAGCTTAGTACATTTTGATGAATCAAGAGAAGCTCCTAACCCAAGACAAATAAAGATGAATCAATTATTTGATGGTCAAGAAAGTTGACAGAGTATAAAAGTTATATGAATTATAGTAACATTACTTTTCAAAAGATCCTTGAAAACTAGGCTGAATAATCTTAGATCTCTCTTAGTTCGCTAATGTTTTTCTGTCTTTGTGTATTGTGTTTGGGTTGAGAGAAATAGGAGGATTTTTCAAGGGAAGATCCTTGACCGAGCTCTCATCCTTAAAAAAGTTGCCCGAGTCGTAAGAGAAAGCCTTTGGTTTGTTATTAAAAGTCATAATGTGGAGCGTAATTCTGATCTGTATGAAAACTGGGAATTGTACTTGACTCTACCTACACTGAGTAGTTGTGGGTTGGTTTAGGTTTTGGTACAGTCTGTGCTGGTGGTTCCTGGGTATACCCCTTGTAAACTTGTAAATGTTCTTTGATTAATATATTTACCCTTTTAACAAATAAAAAATCCTTGAAAACGTTGCAGTATTCAGACACGAAGAGCAGAATGAGAGGACAACGATAATACATCCCACAGTCCACAGATTGAATTAATGTGCATATTTTCTTTAATGAATCTAGATAGTTTCTTGAACCCCATATCATTAAATTGTCAACAGAAACAATCTTTAAGATGAGAAAATCAAAAGTTATGGATTTCTGTGAAGTGGTTTATGTAATGTGTACCCATTACAGTCCTTTGAGGCATCTGGGGTCTTATTAGTATTTTTCCTCTGCATAGAGTGTCGGAAGCTCAAGTAAATTAACTATGACCCCAACCGATTTGTTTGTTATAGGATATAACCCCAACCGATTTGTTTGACATATCAAAAGAAAAAAGGAAGAAAAAAAACAACCTATTAAAATCGGTGAAAAAAAACAACCTACTACAAGGACATACCACCTGCATCAAATAGTGGAAACTATTACATGATTTAAAGAGCCAATCAAGCCCATGTCCGTCCATTGCCCATCAATGATTGAATACGACTTAATTTTTTACTTGAAGATGCATTTGGCTCACCGCTTCAACAAAGAGATGCCGCATGAAACTATTTGATAAGTTACAAAACCATATTTAAATATATCATTACAATTTGATATATGTATACCTACTCCAGCAATCGAATCACCAAATTTCAGAAGAGAAATTAAGAAGAAATGCCTAACACGATCACAGGGAAGGTGATTCGTAGACTTAAACATCGAAGACAATAAAACCCAGATAAATAAACGATTACCCACCAACACCCATTAGAAAAACTACATGAAATTAACAAAACAAAACTATATAAACAAAAACAATGTTCCTCTTCCTGGAATTTGACTCTCTTGCGAATTACAAAAAAGAAAAAATCAACCTTTGGTACCTTGTCGACCAAATATCAAATCAATCAATCAATGACTAAGATGATACAACTCCCAGATACAAAATACTCAAAGGATTGGGAACCAGGATACCAGAAATATAAAGTAATGTTCAGAAAAGGAAATAGGCGATATAACAGCAAATAAAAATAATTACCTGAATCGGCAGCCATAGCTAATGAATGACAATAAAACACTCACGCCACCACATTACCGCCAAAATTCGAGCTTCCAGGTCCTGCAGAAGAGAAATCCTCGGATACATCCAACACCAGAACTAAAAAGGTAAAACGAATAAGCAAAATATGATTCGAGAAAATAAAAAGATTAGAACCCC